>JAJIBD010010931.1:0-44087 GCA_021461705.1 Cryptotis parvus
TGAGATGCCCTACTGAGCCTTAGACTCTGGCTACATTTAGCTTATGTAAAGAGCTACTCCCTGCCTTTACTGTATCTACAGAGCAGACAAAATGGGAGCTTGGGCAGAATTGGATTGATTTCATAATTTTATATGGCATAAATAATCTCATTATAAATATTATGAATCTTGCTTCCCCCCAGCTCTTCCTACTCCCATGGGTGTTGAAGGACATGTTTAGCTAATCTGGGAGTTTTGTTGTTTTGCTCACTCCCAGCTTAATCTTATTTAAGCCAAGGTTCATTCTAATGAGATCTCTCTTCTATGTAAACACTGCTAGAGGGTGTGGCAGTTACAGAAGTCACCTTGATTGAATAACTTCTGACTTATACATCTACTAAGACTTCTATGTTTTCTAGATTGGGCACAGCTCCTCTTTATACCCACTGCACCCAACGTGGGACAGTTAGGAATTTACCAGGAGACTACCACCCTGGCTACGCTGAGACTAAAGGAAGACTATAGGAAGGATCATACTAGTTTGCTCTAAGCAGGCGAGTATGACCCTTTCAGTACATGAGAACAAGATACTCAGAATCACCCTGGTGCAGATAATAATAAGGACCTTGTGGGTACCATCTAGATAACATGAAGCTCATGAAGTTAAGATGTATTACTTTATATCAGCCCCTCTCTCTCCAGTGTTTTACATAAGAGATAATCTCGGGATTAGTCCTTGGTGTAACCTTTGTTTATACCTACAATAGGGTGTGGCACTACACTCTGTTTAGGTTCTTTGTTGGCATGACAACCTCCTGATTGGATTACTTTTGGTGTATATAAGGGGCTGACTTGAGGCCCCTTCACCTTTGCCTTTTGGCTCCTCAGCCTTCAGCTTTTGGCTCCTGTGGCTTTTTGGCTTTTGGCTTTGGCCTTTTGCTCTTTGGCCTTTTGCTCCTTCTGGGTAGGACTCAGCTCGGGTGACATCCCTCTCTCTTTGGTGGGAGACTTAGGCTCTTTTGTATGGTCTAAGTTCGGACCAGAGCTAGAGTTTGTTCATTATATTGGATTGCTGTGGAAGAGCTTTTGTACTATTAAAAGCCATTTTTGGAACTGCACCGGACTCGTGAGTTTTCATCTTTCTCCCGGCGTCCTCGGAGGTAGAAGACAACCTCTGTCCTGACACTGTCGGGGACCCGGCGGCGTTCCCCGACACATGGGTCCCTGCAAGAGTGTACATATATACATGTAGATATGCCAAGAGTGCTTGGCCAAGTTGGATCAACCATAATGTAATCAGTTCTCCTAGTTCAGAGACATGTCAGTACCTCCAGGCAAGCTGATGTGTCTCTGATTTTAAAGGAAATGCCAAAGTGAATTATTCTGATGGATTTTAGACCTTATCGGGATCTAGAGTCTGCATGGTAAAAAAATATCAATGCCATTCTCTACAAATTACATTCTGAAATGCTTTCAGTTTCGAGATGCATCCCTCCCCACTCTGTAGGGAGATCTTATCTCAGGCAGTCAGCTCTGGCATTGTGAAGTCAAAGGTCCTGCCTGAAGATCTGCATTTCAATACGGCCATTTACTTGCCTTCCTCTCTATAGCTTAGCCCACAATGGGCCAGGGCTGGAACTTTTTGGCGGGCTTCTACCTATAAAATGAGCTAGGAGAAAGAAGAAAGGGCTTTTTGACCATTTTGGCTCCTCTTTTCTCTCTGTCTTTCTTCTCTGCCTCCCGTTCTCTTCCCTGTTGGGCCTTAGCACATGGTAGCTGCCATCTTAGTCTAGGATTCTAAATCTACACAGGGCCAGGGCCCTGCTAGGAACCTAAAGTCCTGGGTTTTCCTGTTACTGAACTGTATACCAGAACTTGTGAGAATAAAGCCTTTCAAACTGTGCTGGGCTCCTAATTTTTCATCCATTCCTTGCAGGCTTTGGAGGTAGAAGGGAACTTGTTTCTGAATGTCATGGGGACCCCAATGGCTTCCCAACAGATACTTACTAGGAGTCTCAAAAGTTTCATCTTTTCTGATATATCATGTTTATTCAGATCAGCTGCCTTAAAGCACTTTACTTTTTATGAGTATGCATGGGGTAAATCAGGTAGTTGCCAGGACCATTTGCAGTTCCCAAACCCAATCTCTCACAAGCAAAGCATTTGTGCTATGTCTTAACTGTTTTCCTAATCCATGTTCATTTTTAGTTTTGTATTTATTATTTTCTTTATTATTTTCTTTATGTGTATCTCCTGACTTTCATCTGAAATATTAGAAAACCACATGTTAATGACTACCTATTTTGACATTTGCTGACTGGACATAGGTATATAAGTTTCAAGAAAAGAATTGGAGTTAAAATAACATACACTGCCTTAATAGCTATGAAAGTGAAAATAAAAGGTCTCCAATAACAGCTTACTGGTCACTACTATAGAAGATCAAATTAATTTTACAGAGAACAGTTAGAAAAATCAATACCATAGTCATTATAAATCAATTATAAAATCAATAAAATCATTATAATATCAATGACATTAAAATCAATGTCATAATCATAAAATCATTGTATAAAATGATTGGTTTGGAACATATTTAATAATATACATGAAAACAATAAGGGCAATTCTAATTTAGTTGTTCATTTAAAAAATCTCAGAAAAGATTCATTAAGTATCCTTGATACTGAATGTATAATTTACATGCATTGTGCTGCATAATGGAAAACACATGTACGATTTTCAAGTAAGATTTGTAGACAAAAATGATACCAACAGCTTGATACATCGCAGTGCTTTTCTTTGTTTCTATGTAAAAAATAAATCTCAGATGTGATTTGATTTCTTTCTTCTTAAAATTTCTTTCTTCCTAAAATTCACAGATGTGATTTGATTTCTTTCTTCTTACTTCAAATATACTACTGAAATTTATGTTCATTTCAATGTGCATAATTAGATGGTTATAATGGTAAATGTTACTTAGGACTAGAGTGAAACAGTTGTGTAGCTGAAAGTCAGAAAAACATACTAAAACAGGTAGGTCCTGTTTAAATATTAAACACATAGCTTATCATTATTAAAACATCTTATTAAAATAAACCATATAGGGGCCGGAGCGATAGCCCAGCGGGTAGGGGCGCTTGCCTGTGCCAGCCCAGTTTCGATCCCCGGCATCCCACATGGTCCCCGAGCACTGCCAGGAGTGATTCCTGAGTGCAGCACCAGGAGTAATCCCTGAGCATTGCTGGGTATGACCCAAAAAAGCAATAAATAAATAAATAAATAAATAAATAATAAACCATATACCTAATATGAAATATAAGATTCAATGTTAAGATTTAAAACAATTACTATGTTATATATTTTTATGACTACTTAAATTGGTTTTTTGTTATGTTTGTGATTTGTCCATTTCAGTGTAAATTATATTCAATGAAAAGCTTGATTTTAATAAATGTATGTAAACTATATATTTACATATTTGTGATACATGGTTGCCTGCTTCATTCTAAATGTATATTTGATTTCAATTCTAAGTTGTTTTTCTTACTATAGTATTATTCAGCGACTAGAAAAGCAATGTCACAAGTTATACAAAACTAAGCAAAACTAAGCACTTTAATTTTGATATGCCTATTAATATACTTATTATTTTGATATTAGATACTAAATATACATCATTGATAAATTCTATTATAATAACAATAGTAGTTACTTTATAAATTTAATTTATGTTTAAACTGCTAGTATACTTTTATTTCAAAATGTTTTCTACATTTTCTGTAGAAAATTAAAAATAGAGAAACAAAAAATAAAATGATTTATAAAGCGATGGGTCGGCACAGGCCGGCCACGCGTGTAAGGCCTACCCACTGGACTATTGCTCCGCCCCCTATATGGTTTATTTTAATAAGATGTTTTAATAATGATAAGCTATGTGCTTAATATTTAAACAGGACCTACCTGTTTTAGTATGTTTTTCTGACTTTCAGCTACACAACTGTTTCACTAGTCCTAAGTAACATAGCGATATTTGGGTATATATACTTGTTGCAGGACTCCTAAGGGCCGCTGCATCTGCTCTGTATTGCCTCCTGCAAATCACTTTGTAGATAATGGGGTAGTCTAAATGTGGCAGTTTATCTGACCATGTATGCTGTACTAGCTGGTATAAATATTCTCCCATGCTACCACAATCATCGTGGGACTAGCTAGATCTTACCAGTATATTAGCCTGGCCACGCAGGACCCCTGGGTAATTAGACCAGAGAGAAATGCTGTTTGCTTCCAAGCAAACAAGCATGGCTCCCTGATATACTCAAAGGCAACTAAAATACAAAACTACAATGAAGTAGAAGAGACTTGTGAAGGCTTGGAGAAATATTTAACTGGCATTAGTATTAGTCTTTGGTACAGAGACATGCCATCTCAGAAACCCCCCTTCTCTACCCTATAAAGGCATTTCCAGGCAGATCTTGGCTCAAAACATTAGCATACTAAAGGGCCTAGGTGAGGTGCAGGAGGGATTACCTAAGGGCATTTGACCCTCCCTGCTTTCCATAACAGTGGGAGGAAGGTCTGAGTTGCAGGGGGTATAAACTAGCCGGTTTCCTCTCTCATGCGCTTTTTTGGGCTCTTTGTGAGTGCTCACCCTTCTTGGAAGTCTTGTCTTCCCCCTTTTACAAAGCCTTTACACGGTGGCCGCCATCTTGGCCTACACGTGGCTGGGGGTTCTAGCCTGGAATCCTAAGCACCGGGCTTTTCCTTTTGCTTATTTGTATGCCTGAACCTGTGATAAGTAAAGCCTTTTAAAACTGCATCGGATTCCTGAGTTTTCATCCATTTCTCGCTGGCTTCGGAGGTAGAAGGGAACTCGCTTCCTTGCACTGTCGGGGACCCTGGCAGAGCCCCCGATCATATACTGGCTTTGAACATAATTCACATGTACTGGTTTTTTTATTTAATAAAACTTATGAACTTATGAAGAAGGTAAATAAAACAGGTGAACATTTAAAGATAATAATATATATGAATATAAACACTAAATAAGAATAGAGATAAAACTATATATTTAAACCAATATCATACTTGGCCTTGGTAAATTTTTCTCTGTGTACATATATAGGCTAATTTAGCATAAATGTTATCATCTCAATTAAGGCCAAAGCTTCAGACTAAAAGATGGACTAAATTCTAAATCACACATTTTAGTTAGAGAATTATCTTAGAGAAGTTAACAAGAACAATTAAAAAATTGTTTAAGTTAAAATTTGAATTTTAAGAATTCAAATTCATAAGATTGTTAAAAGCCCCAATAATCTGTCATTAAAATATTTCTGGGTGGAGAGATACTAGAGAAGGTAGGGTGTTTGCCTTGGAGTGGCTGACCTGGCTTTGATCCCTGGCACCCTCTAAAGTACAGTGAGCTTTCTAAGAGTGATCCCTGAGTGCAGAGCCAAGAGTAAAACTGAACACTAGTTGTGGGCCCCAAGCAAAACCAAAAGATGCTTCCCAGGTATTGCTGAGGCAGTCATCACAGATCCTCGACATATATGTAATATCTGAAAATCTCTTGTCTAGGCAAGTTAAAAGCGAATTATGGCTCATGAAAATGGATGACAAATTATTTTGCAATATATAATTTTAAAAATAAGATATGGCTTATCTTTATTCAGTTACTATGCTTTAAACGCAATGGGAGTAAACAAAAATGGTGAAAAAGACTTATTTAAATTTAAGGAGTAATGATGCATAAAAAGGCAATAATACCAAAACCATAAGTAAAAGCTTCTATAAAGTATGATTGTTTACTTGGACTATTTATTGGCAATTCTGTTTTGACATGTGTATGTTTTGTTTTGAGGCCACAGCTGGCAGTGGCCAAAAATAGAGAGGCAAATAAACTATGGAATGTACTATTGATCTAGTTGGCTTACTCCCTGCTCAGTGCTTAGACATCAGTCCTGGTGGTCTTAGGGATAAAACTTTGATTGGTCACATGCAAGAAAAACATCTTACCCTTTGTACTATCTCCGTAGCTTCTAATCTTTTTATTTTTATTTAAGTTGATTTTATTAAGACTCATGATTCAGAAAGTGGTTCACAATTCAGCTGTTTTAGGCATGTACTTTTCCAGTAACAATCCCACTGCCGCTGTCCCATTTCCTAGAACCAAGAGTAAACTTCCACTAACTGAAGTTATTTCCAAATTCTTGAAAATCAATTTGCTTTAAGCTATAATATTCTGTAAAATTTTCCTGTTCTATATTTTGTATTATGACCACATTCAGAGATGTTCAGGAGTAACCACTGGTTCTGCACTCACGAATCACTCCAAGAGGCTCCAGAGATCCTATGGGATGGAGAGGATGGTCAGTTGCACACAAGGCATGCACATTATTGGCTATATTACTACTCCAATCTTATATCCTGTACCATTTTGCAGACAGATCCTCAGAATTCACTGGAAATTGCTTTTTATTGGGGTAGGGATCAGTATACAACATTCCAACATCCATCCCTTCACTCACTGGAAACTCTTAATAAATGGTGCTCCTTTGAAGGCCTTCACCCCTTCCATACAATGCTGTAGACAGTCAAGACAACAGCACCCCAATGAATATTTCTCAATGGACACTAAAAACTTGCATGTGAGAGAAAAGACAATCCCATGAGGACATATGATATCTGAGTGCTGTACTTCCCATGAACATTGCAGTAAGGTGATTATGCCTGCCAATCCTAAAATATTCCACAAACCTTATTGAAAAGCAAAAATCTCTTGTTATTTGTAAGTTATTTGATTGAACTTAAGTGGTTGAATGCACATCTTTTCAAGAGATGGGAAAGACTAGAGTTTGGAAAGGGCAACTGTAACAAACAAAAAGTGTTGTTTTATTTTAATTACTATTTTAATTATATCAAGTAAGCCACACTGTAAGATATGCTATTTTAAGTGTAAAATATACAAACTGGGATATATTTAGTATTATAATAAAAATATAGTATTTTAATGTAGTGAAATTGAGACTTCATAGACAGTCCTGAGACGTGAAAGAGGTTGATAACATTGAAGACATTCAATATTTAGAGGCTCTGTGGTGACCAATAATGATAATAAACAGTTTCCCAGTCATAAGTTTAGAAAGAAAAGCAGCAAGGAAAACACAGCACAATAAGTCACAATTTGTTTAGAAATATGTTTTAATATATGTTTTAAAGTAACTTTTGAATCACTTGTATCACTTTTGATATATTGTATCACTTGCCTTCCCATTGTTCATTGGGATGACATCCTATTGTTCATTTGCTCAAGCAGACACCAGTAATATCTCCATTCCTTGGGAATGAGGTCCAATATTGTTACTGTTTTTGGCATATCGGATATACCACGGGTACCTTGTCAGGCTCTGTGGTGTCTCTAGATTTATACCTGGGGGCCCAGTCTGATGTTAGGATAGAAACATTCTTGTCTCCTTCCTTTTCTGCTCCTCAGTGCATAGAGTAATTTGTAACAGGACGCATCTTCAGGTGCATTGAGTACTGGAAGAGGACAGTGGGGTTCATGAAACGGGGTTTCGGGTTTAGGTCAGGGTTTAGGTTAATGGGCTATTCTGGTCGGTTTCTGTTCTTGCATTGGTCATCTGAATCCCTGAAACGTGGTTGGTTCTATAATTTGATGTGCCGCCACAGGAAGAGCCGGTAGCAGCTCTGTCCTGTGTGTTGGTGTACCAGGGCTGGCACATGGGACAGAGCTGCTAATGGCTCTTCCTGTGCTTGGCTGGTCACGAGGTGTCCAGAAAGGAAGGTGGGGTCTGGCCCTGCTCACCACCCCAATAGAACTTCAGAACAAGCTAGAAGATACCCCGCACCATAATGGCAGCCAGTTTTAACATCTGGACTCCACAGCTTGTCAGAGGCCCACCCAAAAGAGAAGCAGACCTAAAGCCCAGGAACGCTGGTCTCAGTGGCTAAAGTCACTGGGCTTCTGAGGAAATGGAGTTGGAGTCCCTCTTCCTCACCTCTGTCCCTTATGGGAGGCCTGGTAGACCTGCTCATGAACTGCTCCAGGGTTGTAGGCTGTGATCCAGAGATACTGACACACGGGACAGAGTTGCTAAGGGCTCCTCCACGCTCAGCTGATCATTGGGTGTCCAGGAGGGAAGGCGGTTCTGGCCCTGGACTGCAACCCCGATAGAGCCTCAGAAGAACTCTGAATAGTGACACTTATTTAATTCCCACAAAAACTGATATATTAGTCTCACTTCAGGTTTTTAGTGTAATTTGTATCATAGAATTTTAATGTCATTTAAAAAATATTTTCCTAGTTTTCAGAAATAAATGGTACTGAAGACAAAGCATATCAACTTTGTCTAAATTGATCCTTGTGTTTAATATTTAACTTGCCCCTAATACTAAATTCAGATTCCAAATTAAGGTTAATAAATATATGCAAATCAAAAAATGTTCAACCTTTTTTTAATTTGGTTTTGGGGATAACGAAAGACAATCAAAAGGAACTCTTAAAGAAACATTAACCACCACAAACAAGGTTGGTGAAATTGGTCCAGACATGTAAGAAGTAATCTTGTTCAAGAATGTTAGAAAAAAACTGAAATGAGAAGAATCTTAAAAAAGAGAAGTTTTTGTCTGCTTTCCATGATAATTAAACTGGGATATTTTATAACCAAATTATAACCAAATTAAACAAACTGAGAATGGTTAGTAGTTGTATGAGGGAAATTATTTTTGGTAACTGGAAAAATAAGTTGAGCTACTCTTTGCTAATAAGCATTGATAGATTTTTTTCTGTTGTGTTTTGCTTTTCCTTTTTTTATAGTTTTACAGTTTAAAAGTTTTTTTTATAGTTTTACAGTTTCACAGTTTTAAGTGAAGTGTAAACTTACATATGTTCAAGTTCAATGACCTGATTTTTCCTTGTAAGGTAGGGGTGGTTGTGCATTTCTGGGAGAGCATGTGTGTGCACAATCATGCTTGTGTGAAGAACATTGTTATGAATTAGGAAATCACTTTACTTGTCTTCCCATTGTTCATCGATTTGGTCAAGCGAGCACCAGTAACATTTCCATATGTGCTAGTGTAACCCAAGGGCATCTACAAGAAACCACAGGAAATCTCACACCATGAGGACAGTCACTTTACAGCATCTGAACTCCACAGCTCATCAGAGCTCCACCCAAGAGAAAAACAGATCTCAAGTCCTGCTTATCAGAGTTCCACCCTACAGTGAAGACTATTTCAAGCCTAGGTATGCCTGACCCAGAGACCCACATACACAGTGCAGAGCTGCTACCGGCTCTTCCTGAACTCAACTGATCACGCGATGCCTGGGAGGGAAGACAGTGTCTAGCCCTAGCCCACCATCCCAATAGAGCCTCGCAAGAAGCCAGACAAACCCCCATACCATGAGGGCAGTCATTTTCAACATCTGATTCCACACTTCGTCAAAGCTCCACCCAAGAGAAAAGCTGATCTCTCCCCATTGGTTCATCAGTTAATGCACGAGATGAGAGCCTACTACTGAGAGTATACCACTTGCATGGCAGACCTGGAAAGCTACCCATGTCATATTTGATATGCCAAAACCCAGTAACTTGTTACTATATTTCCAAGGGTTTGGATAACATTGATTAAGGAAGACTTTACTTGCTCAGTACAAAGTAATTTCTGCTCATCTACTGCTAGAAGCATTCCAGAGCCTTCAACATATATGTACTGCTTAATAAAAATAAAATGAAAATGTTAAAAAAAATCATTCTCATGACCTGAAGGAATGGTTTGAAGCTCTCTGTGTTCCTGAAATAGGAACTATTTTCTTTAAACTTTGAAGATGATCAAGAAGTTTTTCTGAAAATTGAAAATAAGAGAATCAATATTTCCTGTACTAGTTCTACTTAAAGTCTTTAAATTGTGAATGTACACTTTTATAAAATACTCAATAAATCTTCTACAGCAAAATTTTGAATGCTTTACAATAATTTCATTTTATAAATTATAAGTCTATACAAATGAGACTTTCTACCTTATACAAATTTTAATTATAGGACTGCATTATATTTAAAATTCTATATCAGAGATACTTGAAAATTAAATAAATAATTCAAAACCTTTAGTTATATACATTTAAACCTGCAAGCAACACTGAGTTTTTCTCTGAAAGTAAACTAAAAATAAAACTAGTTTTTAATATTGTTTCTGCTTATAGGAATCAGTTGGTGAATCATTAGTCTCTGTCATGTTAAAGATAATTCTCTAGCTCATATCAGCATGGAGGAAAAATAGATCACAATTTAGCTATAGACCTATTTATTTATTTAACCTCTAGGGAAGTTTGCTTAAAATATATATATATTTACATATTATGTATATATTTATATGTATAAAATATATATATATATACTTATTTATATTTGTTTATATTAAAACAAATATATGTATATATTTGTTTCATATGTATAAATTTGTTTCATATCACTGTTTTGCTCAAGTGTGACCCTGGTGTTTTTTAACAACTGCCCTTTACATCTGATCCATGAGCTAAGAACTATCCTACTTTAGAGTTTCTTTTTCCCCTTCCAACTGTGTGCCCTGAGGTCATTGTTAGATGCTTTATTCACTGTATCACTGTCTTCCCGTTCATCATCGATTTGCTCGAGCGGGCACCAGTAACATCTCCATATGTCCTGTCTCATGCTAGTAGAGCCCAAGGGCATCTGCTCGCTCCAGGAGCATAAAGAGCCTCAAGCCATTCCATCAGGTCATGGGAATGAGGTCTATAATTGTTGCTGGTATTTGGCATATCAAATACGACACGGGTAGCTTGCCAGGCTCTGCCGTGTGGGGTATGTAAGGTAAGAGATCACATTAGGGGGTGCAGGTACAGCTATGTAAGGTAGGATATCACATTAGGGGTACAGGTACAGCTATATAAGATAGTAGATGACACTAGCAGTGCAGGTACTGCTATGTAAGGTAATAGATCACAATAGGGGGTGCTTTATTAAGTACCAGTAATGTTTTTTGGGTATTGGCACTTAGGCTGCATAATGAATGTTTCCCTCTCTGCCAGCCACCATGATTATTTCCCCCAAATTTAGGTTTTCAAAGAAAAAAATCTGCTTTTTAATCTTAAGCATGGAAGATAAACTTTATGGGTGCTGCAGTTAAAGAAAGCTGTCCTGGCTCAATATGAACCTAGTTCTGTTGAAATAGAGTGCGGTGAACTGGAGGATATGGCTGAAGTACACAAGTTAGAAGGCTAGTTGATGAGTTGAGCTGCGCATATTAGATTATTCTTTATTTTTCTCATTTCCTTTCATTATTTTTTTAAAATTAAATCATAGTGATATACACAGTTACAAAGTTGTTCATTATAAGGATTCAGTCATATAATATTCCAAAAATCTTTCCATTATAATGTAAGGGTTGGCCACCAGATGGGGTGACTGACTGGGAGCCTCGGAATGCCGTACCTACCAAGGAAAACTCTGAGAGACCAAGTCCTATGCAAAAGCAAGGGTTTTATTAACAAGAGTATACTCAGGCTCATAGCGTGACCCCAAGCGGTCAGTGACTAAGAGCCCCCCGCGGTCAGTGGCTAAGAGCCCTGAGTCCTTCCAGGGAGGATCTTTTAAGGAATAATTCCCGTGCTACAGAAAAGCCTGAGCATAACTATCCAATAGGTTTAAAATATTACATCAAGGTCTGCGCGCAGGCAGCCAATCACTCTGCACCAGGTAACCATCACCCACCAATCTGAGAGTGCCTAATACTTCTTTTCATATTTGGCATGACATGGGTCCAGTCACGTATCATACCAAATAAGGAGGGGGACATCAGGCGCAACCTCTCGGGAACGTTTGTCTTACAACCTTCCCTGGAATTATATGCTTAGGGGCCCTTTCTGTGCTCTTGCTGAGCCACCATTTTATCAGTTACTAATTACTCCTGTTTTTGTGTTCTGAGGGTAGGGGCCATTCTTTCAATAAGTGTACAGAGTGTTGAAAGTAGAAGGAAATACATCTTTCAGTATTTGTATTAGAAACCATAATGCCTGGAAAGAGACAGAGAGACAGAAGAGAGAGAGAGAAAGAGAGAGAGAGAGACAGAGACAGAGACAGAGAGAGACAGAGACAGAGGAAAACTGCTTGCCATGAGTGGAAGGAGGAAACTGCAGACATTGGTGTGGTGGGAAATATATATTGGTGAGAATGAATTATTCTTTTTTTGCAAGTGTTTTTGCTTCCTGATAAGGTTACCTGTGTTTGTTAATTGGTCTCAGTCAATGTACCTCCCCAGAGACTGAAAATTAGAGGTGTTTTTCTCTTTGATATATACATCTTAAGAAACAGTTTCCAGTCTTTTGAGAAAGATACAGACATACAAACTGAAACTGACTAGAGGACTTTAAAAGCATTTACATACATCTCAAAGGGAAAGAGAAATAATTAGCAATGACAATGTTTCTGTTTTTCCATAAATGCTCTAAGGAAAGGAAGGTCAGGCGCTTAGAATCAGGAGACGCTTGTATAAATGTAATGCCACCATCACGGCACTTTCATGTTATCACACACAGTGAATGCCTACCCTGGGAAGGACAAATCAACTTAAGGGCCAAATCCATCTTTAGTTTTCTTCCAATTAAAGCAATTTCATTTTTGTTTTTCTTCTCAGAACCACAGGCTATCATGCCTTATAATTGTCTTCACACTTTATTGATCTCATAGGACTTTTCTATTCAACTAGTGTCTTGCCACTGAACAAAATAATATTTTTCTTTCTTACTGCCTAATTGTAGGTATTATTTCTTAGGTTAATCTAACTAAAATCTTTAGTACTTTTCCAAAGTAGTGTCATATTATATGTTTTTCTTTATCAAGCATTATATTTGGGATATAAATAACATGGAAAATAAGTATTTAATTTGTAAAGATATACATTTAAGTATGGATCAGTATGGCATGGCTGAGTTATCTGGATAGATACTTGGATTTTTTTAATTAATGCTAATTGGGGTTGTGAGCATTTCTACTGGTGATATGCATGCAATAAAGGGGAAAGGTATGGCATGAAATGTATTTAAATAATAAATATTCAACAATTTAAGTGTTTTCTTTACAGGTAAATGCACTTTGTGTTTTGTTGGGGACATGTTTAGCTAATCTGGGAGTTTTGTTGTTTTGCTCACTCCCAGCTTAATCTTATTTAAGGCAATGTTCATTCTAATGAGATCTCTCTTCTATGTAAACACTGCTAGAGGGTGTGGCCTTACAGAAGTCACCTTGATTGAATAACTTCGCTTATACATCTACTAAGACTTCTATGTTTTTCTAGATTGGGCACAGCTCCTCTTTATACCCACTGCACCCAACGTGGGACAGTTAGAATTTACCAGGAGACTACCACCCTGGCTACGCTGGACTAAAGGAAGACTATGGAGGATCATACTAGTTTGGCTCTAAGCAGGCGGTATGACCCTTTCAGTACATGAGAACAAGATACTCAGAATCACCCTGGCAAAATAAGAAGGACCTTGTGGGTACCATCTAGATTACATGAAGCTCATGAAGTTAAGATGTATTACTTTATATCAGCCCCCTCTCTCTCCAGTGTTTTACATAAGAGATAATCTCGGATTAGTCCTTGGTGTAACCTTTGTTTATACCTACAATAGGGTGTGGCACTACACTCTGTTTAGGGTTCTTTGTTGGCATGACAACCTCCCGATTGGATTACTTTGGTGTATATAAGGGGCTGACTTGGGCCCCTTCACCTTTACCTTTGCCTTTTGGTTCCTCAGCCTTCAGCTTTTGGCTCCTGCTTTTGGCCTTTTGCTCTTTGGCCTTTGCTCCTTCTTCTGGGTAGGACTCAGCTCGGGTGAGATCCTCTCTCTTTGGTGGGAGACTTAGGCTCTTTTGTATGGTCTAAGTTCGACCAGAGCTAAAGTTTGCTCATTATATTGGAGTGCTGTGGAAGAGCTTTTGTACTATTAAAAGCCATTTTTGAACTGCACCGAGTCGTGAGTTTTCATTTGTTCTCCCGGTCCTCGGAGGTGAAGACAACCTCTGTCCTGACACTGTCGGGGACCCCGGCGGCGTTCCCGACAGTGTTTGACTGAAAATCATAGCTACCTGGAGCCTGACAGTAGAGGCAGTCCAGCTGTTGGAGTGTCAAGCTGTCCACCATACCCAGCTCAAGTAAATCCTTCAAGGAGTCCACTTCTACCAACCTCAGGAGGGACAGACAAAGCGGATAGAGAGCTATCAGAGAACCAGCCACCTAGGAGCTAGACCCACTGCACCATCAGCCATAATGAAAAAGTAGAAGGATTCACCTGTACTGGTTGACAGTAGCTAAATTATATAAAAGAAAAATTCAAGTAGAAAGAGAAAGTATGAGAAAACTCCAGAAAGAAATAACTGATCTTGACTTGGAGCAATAGTAGAGCTGGTAGGGCATTTGTCTTGCAAGAAGCCAACTGAGGTTTGATCTATCACTGTATCACTGTCTTCCTGTTTATCATCGATTTACTCGAGCGGGCACCAGTAACATCTCCATATGACCTGTCTTATGCAAGTAGAGCCCAAGGGCACCTGCTTGCTCCAGGAACATAAAGAGCCTCAATCCATTCCATCAGGTCATGGGAATGAGGTCTATAATTGTTACTGGTATTTGGCATATCAAATACGACACAGGTAGCTGGCCAGGCTCTGCCGTGTGGGTAGCATATTTGATCTATTACATCAAAAATGGTTCCCAAGTCCCTCCCAGAGTAATTTATGAGCACAAAAACAGGTGTAAACTTTGAGCACCACTGGGTGTGACAGCCTTTTTAAAAGGAAGAGAAGAGAGAGAGAGAGATAGTGAGAGAGAGATAGCCAATCTGATGAACATATAAAACACAGTATAGTTGATAGCATGAAACTGCCCCTAGAGGTGTTGCAGGTGTGACTGCAGTGCCCGGTTGCATCAGTGGGTGGCAGACAGGAGACAGGCTTGTCTACACCCAGGGCTCTGCCCCGTAGGCCCTGGGTGGTTGATGGTCTGACATAGAAAAAGACTGAGGTCCCCTGGGATGAACCCAGAACTACGGAAGAGCCTGGCAAGCTACCCATGGTGTATTCGATATGCCAAAAACAGTTACAATAATGGACTTCATTCCCAACGAATGGAGATGTTGCCGGTGTCTGCTCAAGCAAATTGATGAACAACAGGAAGACAAGTGATACAAGTAAGTTCTTGAGAATGTTATGAAAGATTCACATGCAAAAATTGGAAGATTGGAAGCTTATTGTAAAGATAAAGCAGATGGATCTGAGTGCTTCCACCAATGCTCAGGCCTTTCCTTTGCCTATGAACAATGTCACCATCTATCCAATGTGGTCTATTCACCTCTCGTGAATTGTGGCTATATCCAGTTCCTGTGCTGCACTCTCTGTCCCATACACACATTCCTCAGTCTGTATCCATGGACACACGTGCATGGTGAGATCCCTAATCTCTTTACCTGTTACTGGGCCTCCCATCAGTACTCCAGCAGTTCCTGACATCTTGTTCTGTCATCTTGTCAGCTTTCCTAGACTCGGGTCACTGCCGTGTGTGTGTGTGTGTGTGTGTGTGTGTGTGTGTGTGTGGTGTATTGTGCTCAGTGTTTTGTCACTAAGTGGATTTGAGCCCAGCCTGTACTGAGAGTACCTGGGGCAACTGAGCTTTGCATGTGGTCTGCCTGTAGGGCTCTGTCAGGCCCTAGTGAACTACCTGTAATGGGTCCCATATATGGACACACTGCCGCACCTGATCCTAGAGGTCTGGACAAAGAGGCGAGAGTCCAGAGAGTGTTCACTCAGAGGAGCGGGCAGGATGAAGGTGGCTAGGGCCTTCCTTTTTATCTGCTGCCAAATCTGACCCCATTCATCACCATATATATTCTGTTTGGTTGTCTGTTCCATGGGCAGGGTATTAGAGTGACCTGTTGAGCCATACTTCTGTTCCTCCTCTATCAGGAGCACCAGAGACATGAGCAGAGAAATGAATCAGTGTATTAGGGAACAAAATGCATGAAATCACACACAAGAGAAAATGAACAAGAGTGGGTCAGTGTGATAGAGAGCCAGATGAATGAAATCATACTCCCAAAAGTAGAAAAAACATTGTTCAAATATAAAACATTAAATTGGGTACAAAGGAGCTCAGCTATGAATATAGATGACTTATTGTAGCTTGGATAGAAACTTGAATAAAATTGATGGAAGTCAAATGAGTCAGAAAGAAATAAAACTAGATGGTATTGCTCTTATTCAGAGTATAAATAAGGCTAAATATTATGCAATCCCCAATGAAAGATGCTGACTCAGTAAAACTATGATCTGAAGATGCTAGGGAGAAGAGAAGATTTCTTACCCGTGTCATATTTGATATGCCAAAAACCAGTAACAATTATAGACCTCATTCCCATGACCTGAAGGGAATAGTTTGAGGCTCATTATGTTCCTGGAGCGAGCAGATACCCTTGGACTACAGTAGCACGTGACAGGACATATGGAGATGTTACTGGTGCCTGTTTGCGTAAATTGATGAACTATGGGAAGACACGCACGGCAGAGCCTGGCAAGCTACACGTGTCATATTTGATATGCCAAATACCAGTAACAATTATAGACTTCATTCCCATGACCTGATGGAATGGTTTGAGGCTCTTTATATCCTGGAGCAAGCAGGTGCCCTTTGGGCTCTACTTGCATGAGACAGGACATATGGAGATGTTACTGGCGCCCACTCGAACAAATCGATGATGAATGGGAAGACAGTGGGAAGACAAGTGATACAAGTGATACAAGTTGTACCATCTTGGAATTTTGGTAGTGGATATGGTGTAGCACACTGGAAGTATCATAAAGGTACTATCCTTAATAAATAATGACTTTATCTGTTTATCTATTATTGGCCTATTGGATTATTTACAAATACTGGCTCTTTGTAAATCATGCTATAATGAACATTGGTAGGCATTTGTCCTTTTGGATTATTTTTTTTTTTCAGTTTTTTTGAGACATGCCCAAGAGAGGGATCACAGGTTCAGAGGAAGGCTTTCTTCTTAAATTTTTGAAAAGCTTCTAAATGAATTCTGAAGAGACCCAACTAAGCAATATTCTTAACAGAAATGAATAGCAAATGCTCCCTTTTTTTTGAAACATATCTGACCTAACTTACTGTTTCCAGACTTTTTTTGGTGTAGGTTACAATCACTGGTATGAGGTATTATTCCATTTTCATTTGATTTGCATTCACTGGCAATTATATTTGAGGAATGATCTGTTCATCTATTTTCCCCAACATTTTTTCCCTGATACTGGTTTTGTTGGTTTGTTTCTTTAAAACTATTGGTTTTGAATCTTTTTTTTTTAAATTATCCAGAGACTCACAGTTACAAAGCTCTTCATGATCATGTTTAAGTCACATAATATTCCATCCATCCACCAGTATACATATCTGTCTCCAGTCCTCCCTCCTCCTTTCCCCTCCCCTGGTCTGCCGCTCTGGCAGGCACCTTTCCCTCTTTTATATCACTCTCCCTTTTGGGAATTATGGTTTTCAACACAGATACTAAGAGGTTCCTCATGTTTGTTCTTTTACCCACTTTTAGCTAACAGTTCTTGATAAGAGAGATCATATCCAACCACCATTGCCTCTATCCAAACTGACTTCGAGACCCCAGCACTTAATGCAGTTTCCCAATCTGGAAGCAATCTTCCTGGTCTTTGTTTATACACTTTTGGGTATTAGTCTCATACTATGTTTTGTTATAACCCATAAATGAATGTAATCTTTCTGTCCCTCTCCTTCTGACTTATTTCATTCAGCAAGATACAATCCATGTCCATTCAATTATGAGTAAATTTCATTACTTATTTTTTTAAAGTCATGAAGAGCTGCATAATATTCCATTGAATATATGTACCATAGTTTCTTTAACCAGACTCTTGAACTTTTTCAACACTTTAATATATGTTTCATCTTACTACTTTGTCTATTGTTTGATGTACTAATTATTTGCCAATCAGTGAAGAGGGGTTTTAATTTGATATAGCCACATTTTTATTTCTGACTTTGTTTCCTTTGACAATAAATAAGAATACATAATTGAAGTCTCCTTCAGGTCAAAATACCATATGCTACATCTTTTTGTTTTCCACAATATGCTCTGTAGGGAAGAACTGATAGCAGGGTCTTTAATCTAATTTTAATGAACCCCTTGTCAACAGTTTGAGATAGGGGTCTAGTTCATTTTTTAATTAATTATAATAATAATATTTTTTATTTTGAATATGAGTATTCATATTTCCCAGCATCATTTTTTTGAAGACTCTTCTTGGTCTATTTATCACACCTAACCCTTTTTTATTATGTAAATTAACTGCCCATTCTATGAATGTTTATCTCTCAGGTTTTCATTCTATTCCATTGATTTGAGAGATTTTTTTTTTGTTTCAATACCATGTAAGTGTAATTTCTATTAGAGAATTCTGAGAATGTGATGTTTCCCATCCTTATTTTTTTACCCCCTTTAGATTTTTTTTGACTATTCTAGGAATATACTTTCACCAAATTTTTGTTTTTATTGATGCCCTTCTAAAGAACCACTGGGCATTTTTAGAAAAAAAATGCATTGCCTCTATAAAATACTTCGGTTAAGATAAGTATTTTAACTGTGTTGGTATTAATAGTATATAGCAGAGTACAAAACACATAATTTAGAAAAAACTATACTACTTTGAATTATAATAGAAAAACAACTCTCAAATACCTGGGCATAGATTAAGCCAAAATATGAAGGTCTATTAAGTGATAATTATAAATTATTTCTGAAAATATGATATAAAAAGGAATGAAAATATCATAGGTCCTCATGAATTAGAATTATCACTTTTTTTTAAATGGCAATCCTATCAATGATGACAAATTCTATAGAAGGTCTTAGAAATATTGGAAACATCAGTTATGAATTGGTTGTTTTCCTCAGCAGTATTACTATGTCATTATACTTAGAAGTTGATCCATTTGGTATCTGTCACTAATAGTAAAAATATCATAGTAAATAAGAAAATTATTGGCAGAAAGAAATATTTTATTACAGAATTTATTATTTCATAACTTATGCGACATTAGAAGAACAAATGTTATTTCTCTTTGAAGATAGTCTTAACTAACAGTAAAGGTTTCTTTTTATTTCGTCTGAACTGGTTTACATTTTCACCATTAGCTTAATTACTTTTTTGCAATTTGGTTGTTCTTTTCCTACTGGTTTAGGAAATAGAAAAATTTGTAAGAAAGAGGTCTGTGCCCAATCCTTTATTTTATTTTTTTTTTTTTTAGTGGTCAGCACAGCATAATACGATATGTGTGTGGAAGACAGGAATGGCACAGACACAATCTGTAGTACTTCCTTGTCAGCACTACTGTCAACAGTTCTTAAAGGATATAATTCTTTCAGCTGTTACACTGTCTTAATTCTAGCCCAAATTTTATCTCTGCCTGCCTCTCAATGTGTGCATTGGCAAACAATGCTGTGAATTTCCATTTGATCTTTAGACAAATACTTTGCTTTGTTACCATGTCTCACTCTCTTTGGCAACATCAATATTAAAATTAGAGCAATTTAATCTTGTTCACAAATATAAAAGTGCCAAAAGTGTATACAATTTCCTGGGAAAAATCTGCCTAAAACTAATGCTTATAATTCTGGCTTCTTCAGAGGACAAATCGGTGTCCAGGAGATAGCACAGTGCTAGGACACGTGCCTTGCTTGGTTGTTGACCCATCAGTCCTGGCATTTACTGGTGCCTGGGCATCAGGGTCAGTCTCTGAACACAGATGGATGCAGCGCTGGTGGTCCTTGGAACTGTAGGACCTGAGTCACACACACTATGATGACAGCTGAGTGTTTGCTTGGAATGTGCAGTTTCTTAGCACTCTTGCAGTTCTCTCTTTGCCTCTTTTTTTATTTCCAGGATGATCTGTAGTTAGGGATAACCTAATTCAATACTTGATTCTTTCAACTATCTATTAAGATGAGAATATTAATTTTCTAGTCATTTGCCACAGACTTTGGCACATTTATGTAAATACATATATTTGAAAAAACGCATGCATGCATTATACATGTATTTATTCATTTAATTAAAAATAAAAACGATTATTTTCATAAATGAAGACAATTATTTTCATAAATGAAGACTGCAGTTAAGTTCTTTTGCAGAGTAAAAGAATGGCACATTATAAATCAAAAGTTGTTTGTAAATACCTTCGTTTCAGATAAGACATTATCTCCTTTAATTGCGTAATTTCTTAGTACAATCTTTTGACGGCCAATTGATGATTGATTTCATAGTTTCACCAAACTATAATTAGATATGCATAACCAATTTAAAAGACCTGTCAAAATACTAAAACATAATTATTCCTACTAAATTAACTTAATTTCAGTTTTCATGAGAAACACTAAAATGAAGGCTTAATAGAGTTACCTTTTAAGTGCAATAGAAAGTTACAAAACCTAAATTTTAAAAGAGAACTAAATTTTACCTTGTTACAGCTAATCTTATAGATTGAGTACAACACTAAGCAAACATAAATACTTATGCCATACAATAATTTAAACTGATTCATATATTACTGAGTCCCAGGTTGGAGTTTTATTTTAAAATGATAGTTCATGGCATATATTGAGCAGCAGTGTAATAGAGGCAGAAATTGCAGAGACAGATATAATTTTCTTATATTGTTTACTTCTTCATAAATTCTACCATTTGTCTCTCTTGTAATTTTTCTCAGCTGATTTTATTCTTTGCTGTTAGACTAACCAAATCACCGCAGGATGTTCTTCCAACTTTGGTTAATATTTATTTAATCATAACTTTGAGATACCTAATTAACAAATTACTTGTTAGATTCCATCCTCCTCTCTGTTAAATCCTTGATATAATCCATTTTAGTGTACATGTCTTTTTGCTTATTAGCAGTGACTTTCAATATTTTACAACTTCTGGCTGGTGAAACCAGGATTATTCACATGCCAGTAATATGATATAAGATTATTTGCAATTATTTGTATATTATGATTTTTATTATTACTTGTTTTGGCGACCACATCTGGGAGTGCTTAGTGCTCACTTCCAGATTGGCAGTCAGGGATCACTCCTGTCAGGGTTCAGGAGACCAAATGGGTACTAGGGATCAAAACCAGGTCAGCTGGAAGTACTCTCACTCCTGTATTATCTCTCCAATTGTGTATTAATTAAAATATGTTAATTAATAATTGTCTCCAGGAATACTAGTTAAAGGTAACTTTTCCACAAGTCAGCTGAAAATTTCTATGGACAAGTATAAGTTCAAAGATTGAAAGTCATTGTTTATCGGTTGAAAGCCACTGTCTTAAGTGATCTGTGATTCATAGATCAATACTAGCTAATGAGACATATATAATGCCTACTCATTGTCTCTCTGAACTAAGCGTATTGCTTATATTTTGCTGCTTAGACAGAAAGAAATATAACCTATTAAAATTAAATAATGCAGAAATAGATACTTAATAGGGAAAAATAAATCTTCTAAAGGTCCAAGAGTGCATGTTCCAGAGTTGACAGCCAGAAATATACTTAGAAAGAGAAACATTGTGATATTATTCATCTGTTTCATATTTTTGCTTTTAACCACCAATAAGTCAAAAATAGTCTCATGTCTAAGTGAAACAGGATATTTCATTTTCATGTCTTAAAATATTTTGATCACTAAGAAATAATATGCAATATAAATTAACATTTTTTGTTGTAAATAAAATTAAATGAACATATAATAGTCAATTTTTTGAATTGAAAGAAAAATGACTTCTTAAAAAACAATATTAGAGGTGCTGGTAAGATAGTAGAGAGGGCAAAGTGCTTGCCTTGAATGCAGCTCTCTCAGAATTGACATGGCACCGTATATAACTCCCAGAGTACCTCTTGGAATGATTCCTGACTCCACAGCAGGAGTAGCCCCTGAGTATTGCCAGGTGTAGACCCCAGAAAGCCCCCAAATAAATTATAATTCAAAATAAAAAGAA
Source organism: Cryptotis parvus (assembly GCA_021461705.1). Lineage (NCBI taxonomy): Eukaryota > Metazoa > Chordata > Mammalia > Eulipotyphla > Soricidae > Cryptotis > Cryptotis parvus. The sequence goes on from JAJIBD010010931.1 coordinate 22,100, forward strand.
TATTAGAATATATGATGATATCTAGATTTTAGATCGAACATCAAAAATCAGATGGGCTGGACATGTAATGCCAATTGAAGATGACCACTGGACCAGAGCCATTACCGACTGGATCCCATGGGATATCAAAAGGTCATGTGGCCACCCACCTACAAGATGGTCATACTTCCTTGTCAAGACCCTGAAAAACGGTTTGAGGCTCTTCACATTCCTGAAACAACCAGATCTCACTGGGCTGCACTGGCCCATGATAGGGTCAAATGGAAATATTACTGGCTCATGCCCAAACAAATCAATGGATAACGGGATGTCAAGTGGTCATTAGAAAATATGAATATTTTAGTTATGAACCTACCTCATTTCACTTTAAAATGTGCAATTTCACTTAAAATGTGCATTTCCCATAAAATGTGCAATATATGGGATTACTTTTGAAGTTACTTCAAAACTATGTTATTTAACTGATCTATTTTAAAGCATTTTAAATGGGAAGGCACTGTTTCTCTACTTAATTGTAATTTTTATCATGAATACCCCACCAAAAACTTATAATTTCTTGATCCATAAAAACATGAAGACACTTTGATAAGTCTTCATGATAAGTCTTCAATCAATATTGGTAACATGTTTTCATGATTGCATGAACACTGTTTGACTATTTTTATAAAGTGGCTTCTCTGTATCTTGTAATCCATTTTTGAGTGATGCTGACTACACTTGATTTAAAGTTCAAATAAATTTAATGTTTGGTAATATCCAGTCTTTAGATAACTTAAATACAAATCTTCCTATTTAAAACACTTCAAAACTCTTAAAATTTTTTATTTGTTAGATTAATGGGCTTCATGAAAATTCTTCACATAAGAGATTTCAAAAAGGTTCTCAAATCCTTATTGTTCTTCCCTGATAGAGTTAATTCTTTTCTTTAATGACATGTTATCTGTAGAGTGAACTCTATACTAATACCATGGAAAAGGTGCTTGGTTAAAATATGGAAAGTAAAATATTGCTATCCTTATAGTCTTGGAAATATCAAATATGATAAAAATAAGGCATCTTGATATAAACACAATAGTGTGGTTGATTAACAACTTTGCTATCATGAAACGGAATATGATTTTCAAAATAAATCCTTAAGTTCTTACTGCAGAACAGAAGTTAGAGATAATGGAAATGACATAGGATCAAAGAGAGCACAGAATTGAATGGATTGGTATGGGATGATGGGGCCTAGCTAGCTAGGGATCTTGCTCCTTAATCTCCTTATAGTTTCACTTATTTACATGTCCTTAAACTAGGGTTTGAGTGATACTGGTTCATTCATGATAGCACGATTCTGGTTCATTTATGAGTAAATGAATGAGTGAATGAACCAGCATGAGTGATGATGATTCACTACTCATGAAAGCATGATTCATTCATGCTAATGAGATCTCTCTTTTGTGGAAACACTGATATAGGGTTTGACAGTTTCATGAGTCATTTTAACTCTGAATTAATAACTTATGAAATATTATAATCTTTATGATTTCAATGTTATCTAGATTGGAAACAAGTTCTCTTAAGACCCACTGGTCCCTTGGTGGGACAGTTATAGTTTACCAGGATATCACCACCCTGGTGATACTGAGACTATATTTTAAGATCAAGGGAGGGACCATACTAGATTGCCCTCAAGCAGGCAAGCATGACCCTTGCAGTAAACAGAGGACAAGACACTCAGAATCACCCTGGTGCAGAATAGAAATAAATAGAACCTTGTGAGTACCATCTAGATTGCATGAAGTCTATGAAATTACAATGTGTTTCTCTCCATGAGTAAGCATTCATCAAGATGCATTTCTTTATAGCAGGCCTCCCTCTTTCTCTCCAGTGTTTGGACATAGAGATGATATTGGAGGAGGGGACTAGGCCCTGGCATAATCATTTAGACCGGAAACAAGTGAGGCACCATTCTACATCTACATCTAGAAACTGATTCATCATCTTTGTTCATGCTAACCTCCCTGAAAATAGGATTATTGCTTTTGGGTTTATATAAGGGTACTGACTTTAGGTAGATCCATCCATTTTGGTGAGACACATGGGCCTGAGTGAGTGCAAGGTAGAATTCTGACCAAGGCCTACAAATCTGGGAAATCCCATTATCTTGGACTGAAGTGGTAGAGCTTGTTTTATTACACATAATTAGCAAAAGTCTTTTGGAACTGTGCTGGACTTATGAGTTTTCATCCATTTCCCACTGGCCTCAGAGGTAGAAGGAGCAAGTTACCTGATATTGTTGGGGACCTCAGAAGTTCCCTAACAAACTGGAAAAGAGGGTTTTTAGTAACATTTGGTATTGTACAGGAATGCATATTTGAAGAGGTATAGGCATATACCCATGAAACATATACAATGATATAAACCTATGCTACTTAAAAAAAATTTAAAAAAAGAAGAAAAATAAATGTTTTTTTATTTACTAATAATATTCCCGAGCTTGTTTGGAGGTTCTAGCAGGGAGCGCATATATACCCTCGACCGACCGCGGGCGAGCCCAGCGGTAGGTTTTCCGGGCGGTCGCCGGCCTGTCCCGGCATCCCATATGGTCCCCAAGCACTGCGGAGTAATTCCTGAGTGCGAGCCAGGATAACCCCGAGCATCGCCGGTGTGACCCAAAAAACAAAAACAAACAAAAAAAATATAACATTCCCTCATATATAAGGTTGTATTCTGCACGAGGACAGTGGAGAGACAAGAGATCACAAAATTGTGTTTACCATCTTCAGAATTTCACTAACAAGTATTCAGTGCTGGCAGTGACGTAGAATACTATAAACATTGTCAAAGATGAACTATATTAAGCAGAGCTTTATGTTTGATTTTATGTAGGTAATAAAATATTTAGCTTTTATGTTTAGCTAAATATTTAGCTAAACATATTAGCTTTATGTTTAATTTTATTTATTGCAGTGTGGATAGTATTTACTAATAAAGAATGTATTAAATAAATAATGGATTTGGAGGTTTTAGACTTGCAAATGAAAAAGGGAATCATTTTTGAAAATCATGCGTGGTGACTCATACACTTTTTATTATCATAGTGTCTGATCAAAAGATAGTTCTTTATACTTAGCAATTTCTGTGAGTCAAAAAATAGGGATTTACATTTGTTATGGATGTTCAGGCCACACATCCAATGATTCTCAGAGGTTAATCTTTGTTTGGAGCTGAGGGATCACTCCTGATGATGCTCAGTGGAGTCCGAGCATAAGGAGGAGTGATAATGAAAAAAACAGGATCAGTCAAATGTAGGACAATAACCCTGGTACTACATCTCCAGTAAAGGATACCTATTTCTGTTTAGTTTTGTTTCATTTTGTGACATACTAAGCTGTGTACAGGACTTACTCCTAGCGCTATGCTTAGGGATCACTCCTCGTAAGTTCTGTGAAACTATGGGGTGGGTCAATAGTGGTCCACCGTGTGGTAGGAAAACACCCTAATCACTGTACTCTGCCTTCAGCACCAAAGATGAGAGATTCCTTAAGAAAGAACAATAGCCTTAGATAAATATGAACCATTTCACCAAGATGATGAAATGTTTAAAAAAAAAGTCATATAAAAAGCATTGTATGAAGCAAATGAACCAGAGTAGAATCTGAACGCCAATAAGTTTTGTGATTCTAAAAGTTTAGTAGAGGAAAATATTTTTTGTTTTTCTGCACAACTCATTGAATTTATTGGTGCTAGTGCTCATGACGGTGGTGTGTAAGTAGAGATATATGAGAATACATAATCTGAACAATTTACCACAGCTAATTATGATCCTTCTAAGAAGAAATATAATATCCCTTTTTATCGTTATTCTTATTATTTTTAAACTTTGGTACCTTTTGTTTGGGCTAATACCGAGATATCAGACTTCAGTTTGCTGGAATTCCTCAGAATTCAGTTGAAATAACAAGGAGCAAGGGATTGAAATACTGGCATTTGACAAGCATTTGACAATAAAATTTAGTTCTTGGCAAGGACAAACTAGGCAAAATGGATAATTCAAAGCATTAGTTTGGACAGATACTTAAAGAAAAGGGAAGACAATATGCACGTTTGATGAAAACTATTCACTATATATTGATTTAAAAATATATATGATAGACAAAGATGTAGTAAAAATATTTAGGACAGTTGACTTTCATGCAGCAAAACACCATTTGATACCTGGCACAACATCTGGTCCCTCAAACACAGCAACAAGAATGATGCATAAATACAAAGAATTTATGTTCATAAATATGAAAGGAGGAATTCCTGAACTCCACTGACTATGCCCCCCAGTTATATATATTTAATTTTGTATAATTAATGTAACCCATTGCATTTTTTACCATTTGAATTATCTGAGGAATAATGCTTATTGAAAAATTAAGTAATTACTAAAAAAAGAACATCTTCTGTTACTCTCCCACAGAAAACTTTCCCTTCAAATATACTTTTCTTTCTTTAATTTTTTATGTTTTATTATACTACGTGATAACTTTTTAATCATATTTTAATCAAATACAAACTTCAGAGCAGAAACCAGCTTTCCCCTTTGCACGCGGCCGCTGCACGACCGCCGCGATTAACCTCCAAATTACCGTGAATATTCTACCCACCCTTCTGAGAGAGCCCCGCAAAGTAATGAGAATATAGCGCCCACAAGGCAGAGCCTGGCAAGCTGTCCAATGCATGTTCGATATGCCAAAACCAGTAACAGAAATGTTTATTTTCCTGACCCCGAAAGAACCCTTAATATGGCAGCAGTAAGAAAGGCGAACAAGCAGTGCCTGATAAAAATTCACGGCCATCCTAGGTTGCCAAAACGAAGAAGGACAAAAATGACTGTCTGTACTTTCAATGCACGTATGCTGGCATCAGAAGCATATATTGAGGATCTGATGGTGCAAGCGCAAAAAGATCAAGTACGACATCATTGGTCTGACTGAGATGGGGAGGTGTCAATTGCATCACGCTGTATTTGACACCAGAGAAGAATTGTTCCTTGAAATATGCGATGAAAGAGGCATCGGTGGCGTTGGTGTCCTTGTCAACACGAACATGGCCGTCAACATTGATTCATTTGAATGCCTAACAAACCGGATAGGACAATTACACTTGAAAAGATGTGGCCCACTGCCAGCAATTTCTATCTTCATTGTCTACGCACCAACATCCACATACAAAGAAGATGAAATTGAGAAATTGTACATGGAATTGGAGGAGTTCTATAAAAAAAGATCACACCTTCTACAAGATCATAATCGGTGATTTTAATGCCAAGATAGGACCGAGAAGAATGGCTGAAGAACTCCACATCGGGACCCATGGCCTAGAATGGAACGGAACAGGGTGAGAGACTATCTGAGTTCATCATGTCCACCAAGACCATTCATGGGAACTCACAGTTCCAGAAGGCTGTTGCGAAATGCTGGACATGGGAATCTCCTGGCAGAAAGTTCCACAATGAAATTGACCACATCATCTTCAATCGACGGTTTTGTCTGACCGATGATGCTGTCGTCCCCAAATTCCAAACAGGATCGGACCACCGTCATCTCCTTCGTGCAAAATTCTACTTCCTGCAACGGGGAGAAAAGGCTGCAAAGTTTAAGAAGAGAACTCCCAGAACGACCACCAACTGGGAACTCTTTGGCACCATTGCAGCAACATGGGAAGATACCACCATTGATGACATCGATGAAGAATACAAAAGAGTGGTTCAGCACCTCCATGACTGTGCGAAGAATGCCAAGAGAGAGAAAGACACAAAAGGATGCTTGTCTTCAGAAACTCTTTAGCTCATTCGCCAAAGTGGCAAGGCGCCGAGCCTCAGGAGACCAAATGCAAACATCCAAGCTTGCTAAACGGTGCAGAGGAGTGATAAAAGAAGACCTCAAAGACAGAAGAGCAGAAATACTGGAAGATGCAGCAGAAGCCAGGAAAAGCATTCGCACCGCCCGCCTGACCTTCGCCAACTATAAGACCAAAATGACTGCCCTCCGACGCCCTGATGGATCTATCACATCTTCCAGAAAGGCAATGGAGAAGATTATCCAGGACTTCTACTCAAATCTCTTTGATAGCCACATCCACCTGCCTACATACCAAATTCCACAGGATGGATATGTCATTCCCAACGTTCTCCCTTCTGAAATCCGACATGCCGTCTCGTTGCTAAAGAAGGGAACAGCACCAGGCCCAGACAAAGTCAGACCCGAACACCTGAAGAATCTGCCGTCGGTACTCATCAATACACTAGCTCGGCTCTTCCCTGTCCAAATGCAAGGTGCCCTCCCAATGGAAAACCAGCAGGACAGTTCTACTGTTCAAGAAGGAAGACATTCACGATATTCGGCAACTATCACCCCATCTGCCTGTTGTCCGTCATCTACAAGATGTTTACACGAGTCATCCTGAACAGGATTAGCAGAACACTAGATGAAGGACAACCATGCGAGCAAGCAGGCTTCTGGAAAGGATTCAGCTCAATCGACCATATCCACACAGTAACCAAGCTCATTAAGGTTTGTAGGGGAGTACAAGATGCCACTCTGTCTCACGTTCATTGATTTACAGAAAGCCTTTGATTCTGTGGAGACTGAAGCAGTCATCGAAGCCCTAGCCAAACAGGGTGTTCAAAACCAATACATCAAGATCCTTCGTGAGCTGTATTACGGATTCACCACCAGGATCTCACCATTCTACAAAGAAGTGATCATTGATGTCAAAAGAGAGGTTCGACAGGGTGATACCATTTCACCAAAACTCTTCAGAGCCACCCTCGAGAACATCATGCGACAATTAGAATGGGAAGGAATGGGAGTGAAGATAGATGGTCGGCAACTACACCACCTCCACTTCGCTGATGACATCGCTCTAATAACACCAAACATTAGCCAAGTGGCACAAATGCTGGCTGACTTTGACCGAGAATGTGGAAAGATGGTCTATAGCTGAATCTAAAGAAAACCATGTTTATGAAAAATGAACTAGTTCCAGAGACCCATTCACTCTCAATGGAACAAACATTTCTGAATGCAGCAGTTATGTGTACCTAGGTCGAGAAATCAACATGATGAATGACCTAAAACCTGAGCTGCGCAGGAGGAAGAGAGCGGCATGGAATGCCTTCAAAGGCATCAAAGAAATAGCTAAAAGGACAAAGAACCTCTGGCTCTGGGCACATCTTTTGACTCCACCGTTCTCCCTGCATTAACATACGCCTCAGAGACCTGGGCCCTATGAAAGCAGGATGAGAATGCTATTCGGGTCTCCCAGAGAGGAATCGAAAGAGCTAGGCTTGGAATATCACGCCTCACTCAAGTGAGAGAAGGAATCCGGAGTTCTGACCTCTGTCGCTATTCCAGAATCAGGGATGCTGTCTCGTTTGCCAAGGCATCGAAAATCAGATGGGCTGGACATGTAATGCAATTTGGAGACAACCGCTGGACTAGAGCCGTTACCCACTGGATCCCACGGGATGTCAAAAGATCACGTGGCTGCCCACCTACAAGATGGTCAGACTTCCTTGTCAAGACCCTGAAGGAACGGTTTGAGGCTCTTCATATTCCTGAATAAACCAGATGCCATTGGGGTACATTGGCACATGATAGGGTCCAATGGAAATGTTACTGGCGCCTGCTCAAGCAAATCGATGAATAACAGGATTCAAGTGATCAAGTGAAGTGATTTTATATATATTTAAATAGATAAAAAAATCTATTTTTTAAAAAATAATTTTTTTAAACTGGCAAGCTACCCATGTTTTTTTTGATATGCCAAAAAACTAGTAACAGGTATGGACCTCAATATCCATAACCTGAAGAATGGTTTGAGACTCTTCCTGTACCTGGAGCAAGCAGATGCCCTTCAGCTACACTTGCTTGCTACAGGATGTACAGAGATGGTACTGGTGCCCACTTGAGCAAATTGATGAACCACAGGAAGACAGTGATACAGTGATGCAGTGATTTTATCTATTATTGTTTAATGTAGAGAAGGCCATGTGGAGAATGGTAAAGAATATGATTTTAAGTTAGATTGCCTCCATTCAAATCGTATTTCCAACTAACCACAAAAAATTTAAACAAATATCTTAAGCCTTCTCTAAAGGGCAATGACAGCAGTAGATTCTATCATATGATGTGATTAAATGTCCTGATTTGTGAAATGTTCTAATATGCGAAAAGCACTTATGTATATATACTTAGCAAATACTGTTATGTTTATATTATCTATTTTTGTGTCCCTCTACTTTTTATTTATTTTATTATTATTTGAATTAATAAAATAAAAATATATACAATGATGCGTAAGATATGAATTCTATATAAATATTAGTGCACAATCTTAAATGCTTCTGTAAATTTAAAGCAACTACTAGAAACTAAGTTGATGAAGTACACTTTAAACTAATAGATGAAAACAATTTAGCAAACCAATTTGATACAACAAAATTGTACTCTGTGGTATTTACCAAAGTAAATTAAAACATGAACTCCACCCAGCAGACCAGCCTATCACAGTCCGGCTCGCTGCGGCTGCAGTTCATCAATAAATGACGGACTTAGAGATGACTATAATAGTATGCTACCTGCACGGCCGAGCCTGGCAAGCTACCCGTGTTGTATTTGATATGCCAAATACCAGTAATAATTATAGACCTCATTCTGGAGTGGATTGAGGCTCTTTATGTTCCTGGAGCAAGCAGATGCCCTTGGGCTCTACTAGCATGAGACAAGACATATGGAGATGTTACTGGGGCCCGCTCGAAGCAAATCGATGATGAATGGGAAGACAGTGATACAGTGAAATTAAAACATATGTCCACAAAAACACTTGAAATATGCCAAATGTCCATCAACAGATTTTTTCATAAACAAATGCTGTTACATGTATATAATGCTTTACTAATCAGCAATAGATATAAACATAACAGTGAAATTAACAAAACAAATTATAAAACTCAAAATATTTTGGGAGATAAAATAAGAAAAAAATTATAGGTTTTTATTGCTTTGTTTATATACTGTTCTAAAATAGGTGATACATATTTGATGTGTTAAATAAGTGATATCAGCATATAGACTGGATAGGAGTGAGAAAGATTGGCCAATAGACATGAAAGATCTTTATAAATTTCTAGAGAATTATGCATTTATTATAGTGTTTTAGAGACATATTGAGTTGACTTGAGATATATACCCAGCAGTGTTCATGGCTACCTCCTGGCTCAGTGTTTTGGATTCACTCCTGCTGGTGTATAGAGACCATATGTGTTATCAGGATCAAACCAGAATCTGTGTAAAGGCAAACACTTTAAACAATATAATAGCTCTTTAACCATATTATAGTATTATTAATTAAAAACTGGTTTTGGCATATTGAACACACATCGGACAGCTTGCCAGGCTCTGCTGTGTGGGCGCTATACTCTCATTACTTTGTTGGGCTCTCTCAGAAGAGTGGGTAGAATATTCAAGGTAATTTGGAGGTAAATCATGGGGAAAGCTGGTTTCTGCTCTGCTGGGTGTATATCTGTGTCTGTGGCTCAAGCATTCCTGGGCTTGAAATACTCTCCGCTGAAGGGCAGGTCTCTGCATGGTGGGTCCTTCTAGGCTGGGTTTCTGACAAGCCGGGCTGGAGACTGGATTAATCTGCTGGGTGGAGATCTTACGAGCTGTGGAATGTGGATGGTGAAGATAGCTGCCAGCAAGGTGTGGGGGTTTCTCTGGGCTCTTTCGAGGCTCCATTGGAATAGAGGACTCGGGTTGGAAGTTGCTCTCGTGGTCCATGGAATGCAGGGGGTTCAACGGGCAAAGCTGGTTTCTGCTCTGCCAGGTGTATCTGTGTCACCACCCCCTAGGTTTGATCTCCAGCCTCCCATATGGTCCCCTAGGTGCCAGCAGAAGTGATTCCCTAAGCACAGACCTGAAGGTCTGATCATTGTCATGATGTGCCATGTCAGCGGGACTTCATACATGCTATTCTCTGCTATTAAACCTCCAGCTCCGAATGTCCTTACAGCCCCAACTCCTGCTTCCACTTTCCTACCTTTTACTTCTGAAGAGTGTTTGGCAAGAGGAAAACAATTTAACCACTCAAGGACTTTCATGTAAATTTGCTACAAGCAGGGTTCAGTTACAGGCAGACTTGGGGGAAAATTCTAGACTTCTTTCAGTCTCTTGAGATTTACCAACCATCATTCAGTGAAGAATTGGCGAACTGCTTTACTACTTCTCCAGAGAACACCTGTTTTACAAGTGGTCACGTGTTAAAATTTTAGTGGCCTCTTAATGCAGTTCTGGCCTGGGCAGTGCCAGTGCACAGCACGCGTCCGAGCAGGCAAAGCTCCTCCCCTGGGGGCTGCCCCACACCGGGCTCCAGACCAGGCTCAGGCAATCCCGGGTGTTGCCTCCCGCCACCCCACAGCGCAAGACTGAGAGGTGGGGGTGGGGAGTGGGGTAGTGGGGGCGGGGGGAATTCCCAGCAACTCCAACTCCTGGCGCCTAGCTCCAGCTGCAGCCACCGCCCGTCAGCGCGTGGAATTTATATGTATTTTATGCTAATATATATGCAAGAACCTCCGGCTCGGGAACATCTCTTTGACTTCCTGTTTTCCCTGCATTCACATACACCTCAGAGACCTGGACCCTGAGAAAGCAGGATGAGAATGCTATTCAGGTCTCCCAGGAGGAATCGAAAGAGCTATGCTTGGAATATCACGCCTCACTCAAGTGAGAGAAGGAATCGGAGTTCTGACCTCTGTCGCTATTCCAGAATCAGGTGACGTTGTCTCGTTTGCCAAGGAATTGAAAATCAGATGGGCTGGACATGTAATGCAATTTGGAGATGACCGCTGAACTAGAGCTGTTACCCACTGGATCCCACGGGATGTCAAAAGATCACGTGGCCGCCCACCTACAAGATGGTCAGACTTCCTTGTCAAGACCCTGAAGGAACGGTTTAAGGCTCTTGATATTCCTGAATCAACCAGATGCCATTGGGCTACATTGGCACGTGATAGGGTCCAATGTAAATGTTACTGGCACCTGCTGGAGCAAATCGATGAATAACGGGATTCAAATGATCAAGTGATTAATTGAAAAACATATTTATCAAAATTACTGAGCATTTAATATGTATTTTATGATACATATAGCTGCATAAAATCATATTTTATATTTCTATAGGATATGAAAACTATGAGACTCACAGACATGGGGCAGAGCTGCTACTGGCTCTCCCTGTGCCCAGCCACTCATGAGGCGCCCAGGAGGGAGGCAGGTTCTAGTCCTGGCCCGCCACCCCAGCAGAGCCTCACAACAAGCCAGATGACCCCCCACTCCATGAGGGGCCTCCATTTTCCACATCCGACTTCCCCCTTGTCAGAACTCCACCCAGCAGACCAGCCTATCACAGCCTGGCTCATCCATAAATGCTGGATTTATAGATGACTACAAGAGTATGCTACCCACAAGGCAGAGCCTGGCAAGCTACCCGTGTCGTATTTGATATGCCAAATACCAGTAACAATTATAGACCTCATTCCCATGACCTGATGGAATGGTTTGAGGCTCTTTATGTTACTGGAGCAAGCAGGTGCCGTTGGGCTCTACTTGCATGAGACAGGTCATATGGAGATGTTACTGGTGCCCGCCGAGCAAATCGATGATGAACAGGAAGACAGTGATACAGTGACAGTGATGAAAACAACAGATGAAGGAAACTGAGTTTCTATACATTTTAGATAAATATTTCATTAGTCTATATAATACAGAATTAAGTTATCAATTATGTTGATAAATACTTTATATCTAATAAATAGACGATATTTCTAATTGATCAGGTTCCCAATAAAGCATTTAAAGTTACAAGATTGAAGGGAAGTTAGTGGAGTGAATATAAACAATAGCAACAGTTAAAAATAAATGCAAGAAATTTTCTATCCTAAAAGAAGATTTAATGTGATCCAAAGTGCATGTATACATTTTAAATATTTTAGAAATGTCATCATTTGATAAGATTGGACCCTTAAAATTTATTGAAGTGTTAATGTAGTGAGCACAAGAATGCAATTTACTTTGACTTGAAGTATGAACAGGAGGCTAACCCAACAATAAAAATGTAATCATAAATTTTGAAATACAGAGGTAGTTGATGAAGTGAGCATCAAAATGAAATTGAACACAATACTAATATCTTGAGTTCAAGATTTCAATAAAATCCATGTAAGCAAAGTTACAGAATAATTTACTGAGGACTTGAAACTGTGATAAAGAATCACACTTAGGTCAAAATTGCAAAAAAAAGTTGACTACAGAATCGAAAACAAAAGAATGACAATCAATCTGTTGTGATGAACAATAAAGTCATTCTTTCTGGGTCATGTGGGACCCCGTTAATATCAGGGATTGATAGATTGGGGGCAGGTATAAAGAATTACACCAGAAGTTTAATATCTAAGGATATATTTTCATGGAGGAAAATCATGTCGTATAATTCAGACTATTTCTCCATGCTAGATGGATATCTCCATCCTAGCAAGTTCGTTTGATAGGTCTACTCTGCTCCAGGGCAATTTCTTAAATTCTATCTTCTTACCAAAGCCTTTCAATACTGTGAAGCCTCATAAGTTTGGCTTTAGGTGAGACAAAACTATTGTGAACTTATCTTTGATCTTTTATAGAACGGCATTCCTTAAGGGTATCCCATATCTAAGACAGGGTTGCTCTTCCTGGTACTGCCCAGACCCATGCAGAGGACCTGTGGTGGGTGTGAGGAAATATATCCAATCTAGATTGTGCTTGACCATAGTAGAAAATCTGATGAGATTCTAGGAGTCATCACTGGAGTCAAAATGACTCACACATCAGAAGCAACACCCTCTTTAATGTTTACAGAAGAAATAAATCTCTTTGTCATAAAGCCCTGTCCTAAGATATGCAATTGACTTATACAGTGGAGAGGAATCCCCAACAGTAAAGATCCAGGCCTAAAGGACATGGCATCACACAACAGTCTTCCATCTATGTTCACTTATGTAAATATATAGGAAAAATTGTGTGTGTTGTTCAGTGAATTGAATATTACATTAATAACTAAAAATTAATTGAGTGTCTGCCTTGCTGGAGTTTTATGAACAGTATCATTTATTTAATTCAGTAAATGTGTCATGCTATTTTTTTAAATGTCTATTTAATGGATTTGAATTTAGATATTCTGAAAGTCTAAAGTAACTGTTCTGTTCTCAAGAGGAATTGATTTAATAACAAACGAGTTATTGATATTATTAATGCCAAGTTGGAGCTAATGACAGTTATAGAAATGAAAAGACACCCATAAAGGCATTAATAATTGCCTTCTTAAGAATAATTTTAAAACATTAATGAAAATATAAAATGCATAATGAGAGAAATTAGTGCTGGGTAATTAAATAAGTAGTAAAGAAAGGTATGGGAGAGAGCAAGAGTGAGACATGAATTCTCAAATCAATACAGTCCCACCAGAGTTATAGTTGGCAGAATTCTGCGGACACACAGTGGCTGTGATCAAAAGTGCTTCCTTGTGTATACCTTGCATTCACTCTTGATCTCAAAACTATTTTTCTTTGATCCCCAAGTAACAAGTGTTGAATGCTACTAGGAGAAACAATGTAAAATCTAAAAAGCATCCTAACAAGGCTATCACTGAACTCTTAAGAAAATCCTTATAATTAGAGAAAAAAACTCAAAGTAATTTCAACAATTCTAGAAGAGAAAAATATCCAGGCTTAATCCATAGTCTGAGGGGAAGGAAAAGAGAAAGAGAGAGAAATGGAAAGAAATAAAGAACCTGACATGGAGCAGGGCTGGGGAAGGGGGGAGGGAACCGGGGACATTGGTGGTGGGAGATGGGCACTGGTGGCGGGATGGGTGCTGGAACACTGTATGACCAAAACCCAAATATGAACTTTTTAATTGTATATCTATGTAATTGTAAAAATAAAAAATTAAAAATAAATTAAAAATAAAAAATTGAAAAAAAAGAATATTTTACCCTGTAAAAATGTAAAACTATGATGGATAAATAATTTTCCACATAATGATAAGCTAATGAGTTTACCACCAGCAGACCTGCACTAGAAGAAATGATTAATGATTTTTTTTTGTTCTGAAGGATAAAAAAGCAAAAATGCAAGACCTTGATCAAGATGATAAATAAGATAAAACATATCAAGATAAAACTATACAAAAGATATTTTTTATTTTCATCAAGATAAAAAAGTTATCAAGATGATACCATAGTAGATATATTAGCAATGAAAGAATGGGAAATAAAGCAAAAGGGGAAGAGAAGAGGACAAAATCTTTTAAAGACAGTAAGTTATTATAGACAAATATGCACAAAATATCTCAGATACATGTAGAATAATGCAATACTTAGTCTAAACAGAAATCAGGAACAGCGATACTATTTTAACAAAATTTGAAATAATTGCTAGAATAAAAATTAGAGGAACTGGAGAGTATGGAGATCTGCCTTGCACTTAGTCAATGAGTTCTATTCCTGGTACCACAGACTGTCCTGAGCTTCACGAGGAGTGATCTTTGAGCTCAGAGCCAGGAGCAAGTCAAGATCAAAGCAGGATGTAACCTCATATCAAAAACAAATTAAAATAAAAAATATATTTATCAAAATGTCAATGGATAGGGCCCTATTCCCAATGTCACAGAGTGGTGGATTAGATCAGGAAAAAATAAACTGATTTCTGCTGCTGCCAAGAGATAAACAGGGATTTTCATAATACCTACAAGTTCTGGGTGAAAGGATGGAGCACAGTCTGATAGGCAAATGGTAAACTACAAAAAGAAATGGTGTTTTTACTAATATCAGACTAAATAAGCATTAGATTTCTAGAACTAGAGATGGATGTTACATTATAATGACAGGACAATAATTCAAGAGTAATTAATTCTCTCTCTCTCTTTCTCACACACCCACACATGTATACTATACAACACACCAAACAAAGCAGCATTCATTTTATCCTCCCCACCCCCTAATTTTGGTATGCTGTCCACCTGGCTCTATTAGGGATCATTTGTGATGGGGCTTGGGGTACCATAATGGTGCCAAGGTCCAACCTAGGTTTGACCGCATGTAAGGCCAACATCACTCCCTCTACACTTCTTGAGGTCCAAAAGGGCAACAAGTTCTTTAGGCAACTGTTTAGCAAAACAGTAGTAGTTGGAAATTTTAATGATCCAAATCTTCCCAACCAGGTAGACCATAAATAAGGGAACAAGAGCTCTGACAAATATGTGAAACTGTAGTTACTGAGGCATGTATAGTGATACCCCTTCCCTGCCCCTCTCCCAAAATATCAAATATACATCTTCCTTCAGTGCACATGAGACATTTACCACCGACTGTGTACTGGAACACAATAGACTAATTTATATAGTCAATAAAATAGAAATTGCATCAAGTGTCTTTTAGACCACCATGTTATGAAGGTAGAAGTTAATGATTAAAAAGAAGATGAGGACTATATAAAACTTCTTTATATTGAAAAAATATATACAATCAAATAGGCACTTCTCAAAGAAAAAAATCCAAATGAAATAAAACATTCCTCAAAGAAATGAAATATGAAGCTACAAAGCAGTAGAAATAGCACAGCAAGAGCAGTACTCAGAGGGTTAGTCACAGTAAGACAGGCATTGACAGGATATCAGAAAAAAATCTAAAATAAATAATTTAACTTTGTAGAACATAGAAAAAGAACAGCAAACATATCACAACTTAGAAGAAAAACGATGATGAATGTGAGAACAGAAATCAATAAGACATAATTCAAGAACCCAAGCAAAATTTCAGTGAAAATTGGAGCAGGTCTTTTTGTTTTCATATAATCTGGAACCAGAGAGATAGTATAGGAAATAAAACAAAAGTTTTAGCCAATGCCAGTTTCACTGTCAGAACTCCTCTTTGTGTATCACTGGAGGTCCCTGATCACCTTTTGATCAATCGGTCTGGCTAATTGCTGGCATTGCAGCATCTGAGACACACCACATCCTTGGGTCCTCAAATTGAACCACCAGTTGAAAAGCTGAGAAATTCCAGGTAAGAATCCTAGGCATCCTGAGTATGTATTATTTGCTATGGGGCTGGAGTTTAGAGGTTAGTTTTATGTCAGTAGGGTCACACCTGGTGTTGCTCAGGCCTTATTCTTGGCTTTGTTCTCAATGGTCATATTGGCAGTGCTTGAGGGACCATATGTGGTGCTTGGGATCAAACCCAGGTCCAGAACATGCAAGTACCTTAGCAACTGAACTATCTTTACAGCTTTTTTAGAACTTTTTAAAAAAATTTGAAGCCTTTTGTTCTGAATCTAAAGACAATCTTTTGATGAAAACTGTCACAAAACTTAGTGAGTACTAAATATAGTTGGTCGACTATACCATTCATTTGTTTATATTCTTTATTCTTCTCTCTTACCTGTTTACTAGTCTCCATTTAAAAAAACTGCGACCCTGGATTCGGGTACCCAAAAAAAAATAAATAAATAAAAAAAATTAAACTTACATATTAATCCCCACAATTTTTTACTTAATTTTTAATTTCACTATACCACTGTGAGATAAACAATTACAAAATTGTTGATGATCAGGTTTCAGTCATATGTTCCACCACCCACAACTCCACCAGTGCACATTTCCCACCACCAATGGCCCCTGTCTCCCTCCCCCACCCCACACCCTGCCTATACAGGCAGACACTTTGCCTCTGCTCTCTCTGTCTTTCTGCCTCTGTCTCTCTCTTCCTACCATCTCTTACACATTGTGGCTTGCAATAAAGAGAGAAAATAATTTGAACAAATTTTAATGTTATAATCTCTCTCTAAATATTTTTTTAATCTGGTACATTACTACAGTTAGAAAAATGTATATTTACATTTTACCACATTTAGAAAAACAATTGGAACATATATTCTAAAAGTAGTTACAAAGAGATAAAATAGGAAATAGATCTGTTGTTTATCATAATTATTCTCTCCTTAGTATTAAAAATCAGTGGAAAAATAATTTGCAAAGTTCATTCAATTGTGATATGAAATAGTGTAATCGTCCTTGTATAAGTGTCTTTGCATATTATGGCAAATATTTTATTTTTCAAAAGAAGGCCAAATTTTTTGCTTTATGAAATTTTATGTTGCATGCATCATTCCATATTAAATGCACATCAAAATATTTTATCTAGTGTTTATAGTATAACTGTGACTTAATAAAAATTAACACTGTAAGAAATAGACATTGAAAATGTGTTATGTAAGAACTGGAGGGATAGTACAGTGGGTTAGGCATTTTTACCTTATGCTGAGACCAACCCAGGTTTAATCTTAGCATTCTAGATGATAGATCACCCACTCTAACCCAGCCCCAGGGGAGTGATTTCTATTGCAGAGCCAGGAGTAAGGAGTGTGTGGCCTCAAAACAAATGAAAACAAAACAAGAAAGAAATTTTTAAAAATTATCTTATTTTTTGCTTTTAGACACACATTACATTTCCAAAATCGAATTTGTGTGAATATATTTTAAATCTAGAATATATAATAAATACAAAAGAAATGATGAATGAAATAAGAAAACATTTCCAGGAAACCATACTATTTAGGACATTGTTTCGTATATGTTTTTTTTTTCTTTTTTTCATTGTACCATGGTGAGATACACAATTACAAAGATATTTGTCGGGGATGCTCGCAGGGGTCCCCGACAGTATCAGGACAGAAGTTCTCTTCTACCTCCGAGGACACCAGGGGAACAGATGAAAACTCACGAATCCGGTGTAGATCCAAATAGGCTCTTAATAGTACAAAAGCTCTTCCACAGCACTCCAATATAATGAACAAACTCTAGCTCTGGTCCAAATTTAGACCATACAAAGAGCCTAAGTCCCCCACCAAAGAGAGACGCGATCTCACCCGAGAGGAGTCCTACCCAGAAGAAGGAGCAAAAGGTCAAAGAGCAAAAATCAAAAGCCAAAAGCAAAAGGCCAAGGGAGCCAAAATCCACAGGAGCCAAAAGCTGAAAGCTGAGGAGCCAAAAGCTGGAAGGGGCCTCAAGTCAGTCCCCTTATATACACCAAAGTAATCCAGGGAGGGTCTTGTCAACAAAGAACTCTAAACAGAGTGTAGTGCCACACCCTATTGCAGGTATAAACAAAGATTAAGCAGGTATATGCAGGAAAACAAGGACTAATCCCAAAATTATCGCTTATGTAAAACACTGGAGAGAGAGAGGGGGGGGGGCTGATATAAAAGTAATACATTTCATGAGCTTCATGTGATCTAGATGGTACCCACAAGGTCCTCATTATTATCTGCACTAGGGTGATTCTGAGTATCTTGTTCTCCTGTACTGAAAGGGTCACACTCGCCTGCTTAGAGCAAACTAGTATGATCCTTCTTATAGTCTTCCTGTAGTCTCAATGTAGTCAGGATGGCAGTCTCCTGGTAAATTCTAACTGTCCCACACTGGGTGCAGTGGGTATAAAGAGGAGCTGTGCCCAATCTAGAAAACATAGAAGTCTCATTAGATGTATAAGTCAGAAGTTATTCAATCAAGGTGACTTCTGTAACTTCCACACCCTCTATCAATGTTTAAATAGAAGAGAGGACTCATTAGAATGAACCTTGGCTTAACTAGAGAAAGCTGTGAGTGGGCAAAACACCAAAGCTCTAAGATTAGCTAAATCTGTCATCCAACAGATTCTTTGGGTCTCAGTCATACAGGGTTCTAGCACCTCCACCAGCCTCATTCCCACCACCAACGTCCCCACATCCTCTCAGCCACACCCAGTCTGCCTCTACAGAAAGCACTTTTCTTTTCCTCTTTTTCTCTTTCTCTGTCTCTCTGTCTCTGTCTCTGTATCTCTCTCTCTTACATTGTCGCTTGCCTACAGACATTTAGGGTTTATCATGCAAGTCTCTTTGTATTTATTCAATGCTAAGTTCTCATCTGACATTACCATTTCCCACAATTAGTAGAACACTGGTATCTATTTATATTCCCATTAATGAATGCAGTCATTCTATATCTGTCCTTTTCCTTCTGACTAATTGCACTCAGCAGATAGTCTCCATGTCAGTCCATTTGCAGGTAAATTTCATGACTTCATCTTTTTATATTATCCTACATGTATTTTTTTGCATGAAGAGGCCTAACTAGCTTGGAATCTTTGCGGCTTAATCTATTTACAGTTTAGTCTATTTACAAGTCCTTAAGCCAGGGTTCATGCTAATGAGATCTCTCTTCTGGATAAAAACTGAGAGGTTATGGCAGTTACAGGAGTCATTTTGACTCTGAATGAATAACTTCTGAAATATAATTTCTACTATGATTTCAATGTTCTCTATAATGGGCATAATTCTTAAGGTCCACTGATCCCAGTGAGACAGTTAGAATTTACCAGGGAGACCACCATCCTGGCTATGTTGAGACTGCAATTTGATATTAAAGGAAGGATTATACTATCTTACCATCAAGTAGAGAGAGTGACCCTTTCAGTAAACAGAGGACAAGACACTCAGAATCACCCTGGTGCAGATAATAAATAAGAAGGGCCTTGTGCATACCTTCTAGATTACATGAAGCCCATGAAATTATGATGTGTTTCTCCCCATGAATATACATGGGTATGAATAAATCCCCATTAAGACATATTTCTTTATACTGCCTCCTCCTCTCTCTTTCTATCTCTTTCTCCCTCTCTCTTTCTAACTCTCTCTTTCTCTATCCCGTGTTTGCATTTAGAAGTAATCTAGTCCCTGACATAATAATTTGTTTAGTTCTAAAACAAGTGTGGCTGGCATCACTTTACGCCTAAACCTAGAAGCTGATTCATTTATCTTTGTTGACACTACCCTCCCTGAAGGATTATTGCTTTAGGATATATAAGGGGACTGGCTTGAGGAATAGCGTCCACTTTGGTGGGAGACTTGGCCTGACTGGGTGGTTGGCATTCTGACCAAAAGCTAAAGGTCTTATCTTGTCTTGTAGTAGTAGAGTTTGTTTTATTAGTAGTTAGTGAAAGCCTTTTGGAACTGTGCTGAACTTCTGAGTTTTCATCTATTCTCTGCAGACCTCGGAGATAGAAGTGAACTCATTTCCTGATATTGTTGAGGACCACAGTGGCCCTCACCATGTGTTGGTTATGGAACTTTCTTATTTTAAAAAAAAGTATATATGAAGAACTTTTCCCAGAATGCTGAGAAAACTAAAATAATAATTTTCCAGGGTAAGACATCGGATACTCTAGACTAGTTCCAAAACTTACAGTTTTCATTCTCTACTAATAGTACTATTTCAATGTTAAGGAGTTCAATTAATATTAAAGCATATTTTATAGAATAAAAAAACACCATTTATAATGCTGTTTGCTTAGGAAAAAATATGTCCCACATACAAATGGAATTTGAATGACAATAGTGATGGGGAAATGAAATATTTTTTCTCTGAAACAACCTTTTAATTAATTACTGCTTATTTTATTGAATATGCATGGAAAAGTATATACTTTTTAAATTTGTTGTATTAGTAAACAATAAAGAATAAACTCAGTTAACTTGTCTTTTTTTATTTTCTCACTTTTATTCTCTTTAATTAGTAGGACTGAAACTCATGTTATGTTATGTTGTGTTGTATTGTGCTGTGTTGTGCTGTGCTGTGTTGTGTTGTGATGTGATGTGATGTGATGTGATGTTGTTATGAAGTCTTTTCATTAAAATAGTTTGCATCATTTCTTCTCTAAACCAGACTGCATTCACCATCAGGCAAAAGATGGCCAACAGAAGTAATAATGTTGCAAAATATGCTTAATAATGAAGATTTTCGAGGGAATTTTCTAAATGAACGTTTTTTATATTATAAAACTATAAATTAGGAAATATTATTAAATAAAACTACATTTATGAAAATATTATTTCAAGCCCATAATTATCTGGAAAATTTGATAATAACTTTAGTTTAGATGTTATTCTTGAAACAATTAAAGGATCTGTGGATATTTCTTCAATTAAACAATATTTAATTTGTTTTCTCTTTCTTACTGCTGTTGAGACATAGAGTAAGGCCCTTAGGCCTACTTATCTGCTCCTCTAAATAAATGCTGTAATGAATCAAGGTAGTAGTTTTGGTAACTGAAGTGTCTTGGAAATATATACTTCCAGCAGCTAAGCTTTCATTCACAGCCAAACCTGCCAAGAAAAAATTGACCTTGCTGCATATTTATAATTTTCAAAGGAAAATTCAGACAACTTCTTTCATTTTTATCCAAAGAAATTGTACTAGCCAAATAAGATGAATGAAGTTTTGACTGAATGATTTTGGCAGTGAATAAATCACAGTTTAGAAGTTGCTTTTAAGTGATTTTTGATGCTGAAATGCCTCTAAGGTTTTTTTTTTTTTCATAAAGGACAAGTTGCTCTTTCAGTTATCCTGCAATACAACAAACTGTTAAATGGGGAGATACCCCTAGGGCTGGGTGGAAACAATAATCATAGCCCATTTCTATGCAGTGGTCATTAACTAAACTACAGAACTAAGTGCATATAACTAAATGATCCATCAAGTTTCCAATAGTAAATGTAATTGGTTGGTTACATTGATTTCAAAAAAGTATTCAGCAGGAAATACTTTCCCCTTTGTCCTATTCAACATTCTAACTACTTAACTAACTAACTAAATAACTAAATAAATAAATAAATAAGATTAAACTACTACAACTCAGTTTAGTTTGTTCAGAATCCTAGACATATTTTAGAAAAAAAAATTTCTAAGAAAGTAATTTAATCTTAGTATAATTAAGTCCTTTCCTGTTTCACTCTGGTTAGAGAAAATTATGCCTTAAGTGATGAACATGGGTTTCTATGAAAAAGTTAAGATTTCATTACAAGACAATACCTGTTCATTGGCATTGA
>JAJIBD010010932.1:0-50430 GCA_021461705.1 Cryptotis parvus
GGAACACTGTAGAACCAAAACTCTACATGAGCATCTTGCAATTGTATGTCTAAAAGTGGTGTAATAAAATGTGGGGAAAATATATTGTCTGTCATAAGAAACAGCTAATAACAAACTAGAGGAGAAAAAAATGGCTGTTTAAAAAATTCAGTCATGGAGCCAGAGCGATAGCCAGTGGGTAGGGCATTTCCCTTGCACGAGGCCGGCCCCTGCCAGCCCAGGTTCGATCCCGGCATCCCATATGGTCCCCGAGTACCGCCAGAAGTAATTCCTGAGTGCAGAGCCAGGAGTAACCCCTGAGGCTTGGGATGGGGAGGGAACTGGGGACATTGGTGGTGGGAAATGGGCAGAGGTGGAGGGATGGGTGCTGGAACACTGTAGAACCAAAACTCAAACATGAACATCTTGTAATTGTATATCTCACCGTGGTATAATAAAATATTAGAGAGAGAGAGAGAGAGAGAGAGAGAGAGAGGACCTGGTGAGACTGGAACGATAGTACAGCATGGAGGGCATTTGCCTTGAACCGGCTGACCTGGGTTCAATCCCGGCATCCCATATGGTCCCCCCGAGCACCGCCAGGAGAGTAATTCCTGAGTGCAGAGCCAGGAGAACCCCCTGAGCATTGCCGGGTGTGACCCAAAAACCAAAAGGGGGGAGAGAGAGAGAGAGAGAGAGAGAGAACTTGACTTCTCGAGAGCAGAGAGCAGCAGAGACGTGGAGACAAGCAGGCACACGCTCAAGGGAGAGGCTTGGGAGCCGAGCGATAGCACAGTGGGGAGGGCATTTGCTCTGCATGCAGCCGACCCAGGTTCGGTCCCGGCATCCTATATGGTCCCCCTGAGCACCATCAGGAGTAACCCCTGAACGTCGCAGGGTGTGACCCCCCAAAAAGGGGGAGAGGACTTGAAGAGAAAACACCTCTCTGGCCTTTAATTTTTATTTCTTTATTTTTAATTTAATTTGATTTTATTATTTCCCCCATATATTATTACACCATTTTAGACATACAATTGAAAGATGCTCATGTAGAGTTTTGGTTCCACAGTGTTCCAACACCCATTCCTCCACCCAAACCCATCTCCCATCACCAATGTCCCCACCTCCCTCCCCCCTCCCACACCTCAACTACTTGGCAGGTTCTGTATGTCATTTCTCTCCTCTTTATCTCTCCCTCCTGCCAAACTTTCCTGCACATCGTGGAATACAGTGCATTAAAAGACATTACATTTCCACTATTTTACTGGACCACGCGGCTGCAAGTGGCCCACGCCACCTGGGCTCAAACTGGTTTGGCTCTGTTAATCTGGTCGTGAGGCAGTTTCCCAGCGTCCGACAGCAAAAATGGTGGCTAGTGTGATGGGCGAGTCTCATCCAGCTGCTTCCGGGACCCCCCAGAGGCAATGGGCCCACTCCCCAAAACCCATCTGCCCTCCGGGCGGGTGGGGCCATAGTCAGCTGGGCCCGGGGCGAGCCGAAGCTCCAGCCGCCCCAGCAGCTTGTGAGGCTATTCATGCTATGGCTCTAATTTTTATTTCTTTATTTTTGTCTAGGGGCCACATCCACAGTGCTCAGGGCTTACTCCTGCCTCTGTGCTCAGGGATCACTCCTGCAGGTAGTTGGGGACCCTATAAAATCGACTGTGCTTGGGGCTGGAGTGAGAGCAAAGATGTTGGTGGTGGGAGATGGGCACTGGTAGAGGGATGGGTGCTCAAACACTGTATGACCAAAACCCAAATATGAAATTTTTAATTTTATATCTTTGTAATTGTATATCTCACAGTGGTATAATAAAATAATTTTTTTTAAAAAGCAGGTAGGGCGTTTGCCTTCCACCTGACTGACCCAGATTCGATCCCTGACATTCCATAAGGTCCCCTGAGCACCACTAGGAGTAATTCCTGACCACAGAGCCAGGAGAAACCACTGAGCGTCCCTGGGTGTGACTCAAAAAAAAAAAAAAACGCTGTGAGCAAGGCAGCCGCCCTCTGTGCTGTGCTGCCGCTCCAGCCTTTAACAGTTTGCTCTACAGAGGCCACACCAGGCAGAGCTTGGGAACCACCAGGCCTGCTTGCAGCGTGCCCGGGCGGGGTATGGGGACCTGGGTCTCAGCCATGCTAGGCCTGTGCCCGTGAACTTGAGCTTGAACGTGCCACAGCTGTGTCAGAATGTGGCCCTCCCGGCATCCCACCAAGCCCCTTCCCCCACAGCCACTGGACAGTCTGTCTGCTGGCTGGCCTACTTTCTGGATTCTTTCTCAGGGGCAGGTGTAGGAACCTCCCAGACAGACTCAGGAGCCCTTGGGGCAACTCCCAGCCCTTCTCAGCCACCGGCTCTAGGTTAAACGCAGGACCCAAGGAGGCAGTGCAGCTGGACCCTGAAGCTGGACCTGCAGTGCTGGAGATGGCCCGCAGCCACCTCAGAGGTGTTGGTGGGCCGCGGGGTTGACCTCCAGGACTGGCCTCAGCAATGCTCAGGGACTCTGCAGAACTAGGAATCAAACCTGGGCCTGGCACCTGCTGAGCTAGCACCCTAAGGGCTGTACGACCTCTCAGACCACCTTCTCCCTCGCCACCCACCTCCACCTTATCCTTCTAATCGGCTGTGAGCATTCATGGTAACCATGAGCAGCTTGTTATTATTGGATTATTCACTGGGCAGTAATAACCAGCCTTTTGTTTCATTTGGTTTGGATTTTGGGACCACACCCGGTGATGCTCTGGGGTTACTCCTGGTTCTGTGCTCAGGAATCACTCCTAGCAGTGCTCAGGGGACCATACGGGGTGTCCAGGACTGAATATGGGTCAGCTTCATGCAGGCGAGAGCTCCGGCCACTCTGCTATCTCCTACAATAGTATCCAGCACAACCCCCAATTCTGCAAGGCACTGTTTCAGGGGCCCAGAAGGTCTCATTCCCTCTCCTTCCCGCTGGCTCTCCTCACTGTCTGCTGCAGGAGTTCCCAACTGGCCACAGTCTCCCCAGAGCAGCATCGACCACAGCCCGGTCCAGAGGTCTGGAAGATGACACAGCCTTCGCCCTCCTCCCTGGTCTTCGGGATGAGACCCAGGCAGGCCCAGTGTGTTCTCCAGGGAGTATTTCTCCTGCAAATCCCCATGACTCACACGCTCCAGATTCCTGGGGTGGGGGCCAGGCAGGCAGGGGAGCCTGCCCAGACACAAGCCCAGCTGATGCCACCAGCTTCCTGGAAACCAGGCCTGCATGTGGTTTGGCCTTAACAGCCTGTGGGGTCAGGACCCGGACTGGCTCTCCCCAGGGCTCCCTGCAGCCTTCCTGGGCAGACACAGCTGCCCATGCCGGGAACCCCCCCCCCCCCACATACACGCACAGGCCCCTCCCATCCACCCCCTCCCCACCCCCACATACACACACAGGCCCCTCCCATCCACCCCCTCCCGCCCCCACAAACATGCACAGGCCCCTCCCATCCACCCCTCCTGACTCCCCACTTCTCCAGGGCACAGCATCAGAAAACCCAAGTCTCAACCCACCCCCTCCCCTCGGTTTTCCATCTTTTTTTGGAGGGGGCATCATACCCAGCGTTGCGCAGGGACTAATCCTGGTTCTGCACTCAGGAGTTATTCCTGGCGGTGCTCAGGGGACCCTATGGGATTGCTATTTGGTGATGGATAAAACTATCTCCAACATTCTGATATACTTTGCCAGGCAAGGGGGCACACCTGGCAGTGCTCAGGGCTTTCCCTAACTCTGTGGCCAGGGAATTAGTGCCTGGGCTAAAGAGATACTACAGCGGTGGGGCGCCTTGCCTTACACGCCGCCTAACCAAGTTCCATCCCTGGCCTCCATATGGCCTCCTCGAACACTGCTAGGGTTGATTCCTGAGTGCAGTCAGGAGTAACCCCTTAGCATAACAGAGTGTGTCCCTCACCAGAAAAAAAAAAAAAGGAATTAGTTGTAGGGCCAGAGCGATAGCCCAGCGGGTAGGGCGTTTGCCTTGCATGCGGCCGGCCTATGCCAGCCTTTGTTCGATCCCCGGCATCCCATATGGTCCCCGAGCTCCACCAGGAGTAATTCCTGAGTGCAGAGTCAGGTGTGACCCAAAGAGCCAGGGTGTAACCCCCTGAGCATCGCCGGGTGTGACCCCAAAAAAAAAAAAAAAAAAAAAGGAATTAGTTGTTTTATATTTTTTCTTTTTGGGACACATACAGCAATGCTCAGGGGTTCCTCCTGGCTTGACACTCAGGAATTAGTCCTGGCGGTACTCAGGGGCACATCTTGGATACTGGGGATCAAAACCAAGACAGTCAGTACAGGCAAATGACACACCTATGGTACTATTACTCCACACCTATAGCACTATTACTCCACACCTGACGTACTATTACTCCACACCTGTCGTACTATTACTCCACACCTGTCGTACTATTACTCCACACCTGCCGTACTATCTCTCCACACCTGACGCCCTATTACTCCACACCTGTCGCACTATTACTCCACAACTGCCATGGTATCACTCCGCCTCCAGGAATTGTTTCTAATGCTCCAACCCAGCAGCCTCAACTTTTTTTTTACTTAATATTTTTCTTCAAACACCGTTATTTACAAAAAACAAAGGTTTTCACAATGAGGTTGCTAAAAATATTCATCGCTCAACACCAGTCCCACCACCTTTGTGCTCCCACCACCAACAAAGACCCTCCATTCCCGCCCATTCCCATCCCCATGCCTGCTCCCCTACCCAGCACTCATGACATTGACCGTTACAGCCCATATATGGGAATGGTATTGATAAAGTCATGACTATTTAACTCTATCAAATGTGATGGGATACCTGGTACATCAGTAAACCAGGCTTTGAGATATCACACAGCTGCAAAGCCACCACAAAGCAGCCACAAGCCACGGGGAGAACCAGCAGCAGCTCTGCCATTAGTCTGCGTCCCTGGATCATGGCCATCAGCAAGCAGTTCATGAACCTGACCACGGGGCCTTCCAGAGGGGACAGAGGTGGGCAGTGGGTCCCTAGCTTCAGCTCCACAGAAATCTGGTGAGTTTATGTCGGGGAGGCCGCTGGGGTCCCGACAGTGTCAGGACAGAAGTTCTCTTCTACCTCAGAAGACGCTGGGGAACTGATGAAAACTCACGAGTCCGGTGCAGTTCCAAAAAAAGGCTTTTAATAGTACAACAGCTCTTCCACAGCACTCCAATATAATGAACAAACTCTAGCTCTGGTCTGAACTTAGACCATACAAAAGAGCCTAAGTCTCCCAACCAAAAGAGAGAGAGGATCTCACCAGAGATGAGTCCTACCCAGAAGAAGGAGCAAAAAGGCCAAAGAGCAAAATGGCAAAAGCCAAAAGCAAAAGGCCGAGGAGCCAAAAGTTGAAAGCTGAGGAGCCGAAAGCCGAAAGCGAAAAGGCCGAAGGGGCCTCAAGTTAGTCCCCTTATATACACCAAAGTAATCCAGAGAGGGTCGTGTCCACAAAGAACCCTAAACAGAGTGTAGGAGAGCAGTGCTACACCGTATTGCAGGTATAAACAAAGGTTATGCCAAGGACTAATCCCGAGATTATCTCTTATGTAAAACACTGGGAGAGAGAGAGAGAGAGAGAGAGAGAGAGAGAGAGGGCTGATATAAAGTAATACATCTTAATTTCATGAGCTTCATGTAATCTAGATGGTACCCACAAGGTCCTTCTTATTATTATCTGCACCAGGGTGATTCTGAGTATCTTGTTCTCATGTACTGAAAGGGTCACACTCGTGTGCTTAGAGCAAACTAGTATGATCCTTCCTATAGTCTTCCTATAGTCTCAACGTAGCCAGGGTGGTAGTCTCCTGGTAAATCCTAACTGTCCCATGCTGGGTGCAGTGGGTATAAAGAGGAGCTGTGCCCAATCTAGAAAACATAAAAGTCTTAGTAGATGTATAAGTCAGAAATTATTCAATCAAGGTAACTTCTGTAACTGCCACACCCTCTAGCAGTGTTTACATAGAAGAGAGGTCTCATTAGAATGAACCTTGGCTTAAATAGATTAAGCTGGGAGTGGGCAAAACAACAAAGCTCCCAGATTAGCTAGATCTGTCATCCAACAAGTTTATTTTATTTTTATTTTATTTATTAATTTATTTTGCTGTGTGGGTCACACTGGCAACGCTCAGGGGTTACTCCTGCCTCTTCGCTCAGGAATTACTCTGGCGGTGCTTGGGGGAGCATATGGGATGTTGGGGATGGAACCCGGGTCAGCTGCATGCTAGGCTTATGCCCTACCCACTGTGCTATCTTCCGGCCCGGCCTGGTGAATTAGCTTCAGCTACCAGCATACCTGGTTTTGAAATGGGCTTCTCTCTTGGGTGGGGCTCTGACCATCTTGGAGTCTAGGCTTGAAAATCCAGCAGCCTGGTCTTTGTAGCTACAAGGAACATCAGTGACATCAGTGCTGGAGATTTGGAGCACAGAGGAAACACCTGGGAAGCCCATCTGGGACTCTGAACAGACACATGGAGAATCCATGCCTTTCCCAGGACAGGAACAGAGAGGAAACACGTTTACTCTCGCCAGAGTTGGGGTCCCTCATGGTCTCTGATGGCGCTCAGCTCTGTGCAAGAAGCAGGCAAAAGTGGGAGTGGCTAAGCTCCAAGAAACTTTACCTCCAGGACTGCAGAGATAGTATAGCAGGGAAGCTGTTTACCTTGAACATTGCTGACCCAGGGTCAATCCCCAGTACCCCACTGGTCCCCGCAAACCCTACTGGGAAAATAATCTCTGAGTACCACTGGATTAATCCCCAAAACCTAAGTTCATAACATAAATGAGTATCACTTCACTTGTATCACTTGTCTACCCGTTGTTCATCGATTTGCTTGAGCAGGCACCAGAAACATCTCCATATGTCCTGTTATATACTAGTGTAGTCCAAGGGTATCTGCTCGCCTCCAGGAACATGAAGAGCCTCAAACCATTCCTTCAGGTCATGGGAATGAGGTCTATAATAGTTACTGGTTTTTGGCATATCACATACGACACGGGTAGCTTGCCAGGCTCTGCCGGCGGGTGGGATACTTTTGTAGAGCATCCCATAAATGAGTAAATAAATAAAACTTAGGAGGGAATTTTCCGAGCCCTGATCTTTTACGTCAAAGTTGCTGGCTTTTATTTATTTATTTTTATTTTGCTTTTGGGTTTACACCAGCAATGTTCAGGGATTCCTCCTGGCTCTGCACTCAGGAATTTCACTTAGCTGTGCTCAGGGAACCGTATGGGATGACAGGAATCGAACCCAGATCTGTCGCATGTAAGGCAAAAGCCTTACCCACCATACTGTCGCGCAGGCCCCAATCACTGACTTTTATCAGAATCAGAGAGAGACTCAGAGAACGTTGGGATCCCAAGGGATCCAGCTTGGGGAATCACAGACCCTTTGCTTCCTGGATGCTGAGCTGTCAGCCCAGAAGCTCCGTGTGGGAGAAGCATAAATCTCTGGCTGTCGTCTCTGGACATCAGATAAGGAATTTCAATTTTCGATTAGTACTGCTCATGGGGTCCTCCTGAAAGTCTCAGGGAAACTGAAATGTGGCTGTTATGAGATAAGAGAATCTAACATCCTCTTGAGATTGCAAAGATGTTAAAGAGTGGAGGGAGGGGCTGGAGCGATAACACAGTGGGTAGGGTGTTTGCCTTGCAAATGGCAAACCCGCCTTCAATCCTTGACATCCCATATGGTCCCTGAGCAACATCAGGAGTAATTCCTGAATGCAGAGCCAGGAGTAACCCTGAATATCTCTGTGTGTGACCCAAAAAAGGCAAGCGAGAAAGAAAGAAAGAAAGACAGAGAGAGAGAGAGAGAAAAAGAAAGAAAGAAAGAAAGAAAGAAAGAAAGAAAGAAAGAAAGAAAGAAAGAAAGAAAGAAAGAAAGAAAGAAAGAAAGAAAGAAAGAAAGAAAGAAAGAAAGAAAGAAAGAGAGAGAGAAAGAAAGAGAGAAAGAAAGAAAGAAAGAAAGAAAGAAAGAAAGAAAGAAAGAAAGAAAGAAAGAAAGAAAGAAAGAAAGAGAGAAAGAGAGAAAGAGAGAAAGAGAGAAAGAGAGAAAGAAAGAAAGAGAGAAAGAAAGAAAGAGAGAAAGAGAGAAAGAGAGAAAGAGAGAAAGAGAGAAAGAGAGAAAGAGAGAAAGAGAGAAAGAGAGAAAGAGAGAAAGAGAGAAAGAGAGAGAGACAGAGAGAGAGATGTCAGTCAGGATACCATCAGGAGCAGAACCTGCCAAGGGACAGGGAGTCTGGGCAAGGACATGAACACAAAAAGCATTCAGGATCTCAGAATTTATTTTGTTGTTTTGTTTTGTGATTTTGTTTTGTGGGCCACACCTGGCGTTGCTCAGGAGTTACTCCTGGCTCTGCACTCAGTAATCACTCCTGGGATGAGGTGCTCAGGAAATCATATGGGCTGCCAGGGATGGAACCAGGATCTCACATGCAAAATAAGTGCCTTACTGGCTGGCTTATCTTTCCAGCCCTCAGGATGTCCTTGAGTGGGTCTCGGTCTCACTGTGCACTTTGCTAATCTGGGGATAACCTCGGAAAGAGCCCATGTCCTTGAGACAGCTATGATGGGGAATTTCTGCTTCTTAATTTCTTTTTATGTTTTAAATTTAACTTTTTGGGTCACACCCAGCAATGCTCAGGGATTACTCCTGGCAGTGCTTGGGGAACCATACGGGATGCTAGGAATCGAACCTGCAAGGCGATGCCCTACCTGGCGGTGCTATCTCTCTGGCCCCAAGTATTTTCCCACTTCTCAAGGAAGTGCTAACCCCAGGCTTGGGACTGCATATGAGGAGCAGAGTTGGGTGGTGGACACTGGGGCTGGCCCACCACACACACCACACCGTCACTAAGATGAGAACACAGCCGACTCAGCCACCCTGTGGTCACCCTCTTCCTTTTTCCACCACTTCCTCTCTGGGACATGGTGACCAGGCAAATCCCCAGATTTGGCAATTACCCAGTCCTATCGCCTGCTTCCCTCCTGGACAGGGCGGTTTGAACACCACCAGGTGGATGTCACCTCTGAGAAACCACCCAGCCCCCTCACTGGCCTCCAAAAGGTTTTTCTAGACCCCAAGAATCTTGTGGTGTGACTGAGAAGGGAGGCCCTGAAAAACCAGGCCATAAAGAGTTAACAGAGATACAATAAAATGAATGCTGGTCGGGCTTTGCATTTAGACCAGATAAGAATTGCCAACCAGATACCTAGGGAGGTGATGAGCAGTAAATTTCAAGTCTCCTAATTGCCTGAGTTGATAAGGATTGACAACCAGATACCTAGGAAAGTGACTCCAAAGATATCCCTGTGTAAACACTCTAACACTCTAGGCATCGGTGTGACATCTTGGGCATTCCTGCAGTAAGTCTCAAGTCTCTCCCAATCTCCTGAGTTTGCTATACTGCAAAAGTTCTTTGTCTTCGAGGTGCTATACAAACTGTGCTGTAGCTCAGTTCAGGGCACTTAGCCTCTAGCCTGCCAACGGTTATGCTGAGAGCCCCAGCATGCTTGGAAAATAAACCCTTTGCTTTTGCATAAGTCCGTCTCTTGGAGTCCTCCTTGGTGGGTGATCGGCGTCCCGCCTGCTTGCCGTTTGCAGTCTCCGGTGTCAGCAAACTCAGGTCAGGCCGGGATAACTATTGCAGTTTGCAGCTCTCCACTCCTCTGCTGGTGTGAATGTGCGCTGAATGTGAGAATGAGTGAATAAGGCCCCACGGCTTCGGCTGCGGGGTCTGACTGGGCTCTAACCTCGCGGTTCCCTGAAGTCCATAACGGCTTGTGGGTACTTGCCTCTGAGGCAACCAGGCCGCGGGATTATATGTGTGGCCCAATGCCAAGGACATCTTAAGATCCCGCGAGGGGTCCGGCCAGGCGAGCATCAGGGGAGTTGCCCATCTCCAAATCTTCTCCTATTCCCTATTCCTGCTGCTCTGTATCCTTTATTTCTGGAAAGTCCATATTCTGTAACAGCTGAACCTAACATGATGTCCATCCTCTTACCACCTCAGGGTGCAGGGAAGGACTTGTAACTCACTCCAGAAAGCAAGAGGCTGGCTGGCTGAGCACAGGAAAGGAGGATGGGGCAAGGCAGGGGGTGAGGAGGAAGTCAAGGGGGACTTCCTGGAGGAAGCTTCACCCTGAAGGAAGGTAGATTAGAGCCAAAGATTGCAGAAGAGGCTTTCAAGAGGATCTCGGGGTTTGAGGCCATGTTTCCAGTGAATCTTGGTCAACCTTGCAGAGACTGAAGGTGCTCAGGGGCCCCTAGGGCTGCACTCAGGGTGTTGCAGTACACTGTTGCCCAAAGCCTCTGCACCTTGCCTGCAGTTACCTTCTGCAGACCACATTGTAGATAAGGGGCGGGAAACAGTTGTCTATCTGGCAGTATATCTTACCATGTATTCTATGTTAACCAGCATAGATATTTTATCTCATGCTACCACATCATTGTGGGACTAGATAGATCTTACCAGTATATTGACCTGGCCACGTTGGATCTCTAAGTAATTAGACCAGAGAGAAATGCTGTTTGCCTCCAAGCAAGCACGATGAATCTCTAATAAGTCTAAAGGCTAATATAGAAAACAACTATGAAGTAAAGACGAGAACCTTGTGAAGGCTTGGAGAAATATATACCTGGCTGTAGAATATCCGTTGAACAGAGGATGCCTTTGTGTTCTGAGATACAGTTCATCTCGGATGCCCGCCCCCCCATCCACACAGGGCCTGGTGGAGAACCAAGGGCAGGCCTGCAGCCTTGGCTGGGGACGATGTTAACGTTTTTTTTTTTCTTTTCTTTCTTCTTCTTTTTTTTTTTTTTTTTGCTTTTTGGTCACACCCAGCGATGCTCAGGGGTTACTCCTGGCTCTTTGCTCAGGAATTACTCCTGGCTGTGCTCAGGGGACCATATGGCATGCCTGGGATTGAACGGGTCAGCTCACAATGGCTCCGCCCCCAATATTAACGTTTCAATGGGGCTAGGTGAGGTTCTGGGATAAGTTAACTGATGGGGATTGACGCTACTGCTTGACACTGTTGTGGGCAGTCTGGCCTAAAAAGTTATAAAAGGTGTGGCCTTTTGCCTTTTGCCTTTTATGTGACCACACACACACACACAAAAAAAAATAATAATAATAATAATAATAATAATAAAAAATAAAAACTGAAAACAAGGGGGCCGGAGCGATAGCCCAGCGGGTAGGGTGTTTGCCTTGCACGCAGCCAGCCTGGGCCGGCCCGGGTTCGATTCCCGGCATCCCATATGGTCCCCTGAGCACCGCCAGGAGTAATTCCTGAGTTCAGAGCCAGGAGTAACCCCTGAGTGTCGCCGGGTGTGACCCAAAAAAGCAAAAAAAAAAAAAAAAACTGAAAACAAGCCAGACCACCCTCCCCCACTCCATGGGGCCCGCCATTTTCCACATCCGGACTTCCCTCTCATCACAACTCCACCCAGCAGACCAGACTATCACAGCCCAGATCATCGACAGCCACCCTGCAGCAGTTTTTTTTTTCAATCCGGTTCAGGTATGCTGAACCAGAGACTCTCAGACATGGGGCAGAGCTGCTACTTGCTCTCCCTGTGCCCAGCTGCTCGTGAGGCGCCCGGGAGGCATGGCGGGTTCTAGCCCTGGCCAGCCACCCCAGCTGAGCCTCACAACAAGCCAGACCACCCTCCCCACTCCATGGGGCCCGCCATTTTCCACATCCGGACTTCCCTCTCGTCACAACTCCACCCAGCAGACCAGACTATCACAGCCCGGCTCGCGGCCGCACGGTTTATCAATAAATGCTTTATTTAGAGGTGACTACAACAGTATGCCACCCTCACGGCAAGCCTGGCAAGCTGCTCGTGTAGTATTTGATATGCCAAATACCAGTAACTTTTATATTAGGTCATTCCCGTGACCTAATATAATTGTTTGAGGCTCTTTATGTTCCTGGAGCGGGCGGATGCCTTTTGGGTTCTACTAGCATGAGACGGGACATATGGAGATATTACTGGTGCCTGCTCTAGCAAATAGATGATTAACGGGAAGATAGTGATAGTGAAAACCTGAAAAGCAGGTCAGGGGCTGGAGGGACAGTACAGTGCAAAAGTACTTTTTGTTGCATCCTGTTGACCCCGACTCAGTCCCGGCACTGCAGAGAAGCCCCTGAGCTCCTCCAGGTTTCACTCTGAACATCTGATGGTGGCAAACAAAAAAAAATTGTGAGAAAAGCACAACTGGACACAAGGCAAGGTGTGAGGGCAACACAACACAGGCTCCCCTCCCCTCACCCCATCACAGCACCTGCCAGGATAGCAGGAAAGACACTCGCTTCCCTCATGCACCATAAACTCCCGCACCAGCAGTGAGCCCTAAGCACAGAGCAGGCATCAGCCTGGAGCACCGCTGGAGATAATAAATAATAAATAAAAATGAAAACGGGGACTTTGGAGGCATTTTAGGAAGGAAGGGCATGGTGTGGGGGAGTTGGCCCAGCTGGGGACCTGGCTGGTGAGGGCAAGGCTAGGGCCGCAGAAGAGGGTGGAAGAGGTGTTTTGTCTGATTGTCTGGTTCTGTTTTGCAGCCACACCCCGTAATACCCCTTAGGAATTACTCCTAGAGATCCTGTGGGATACTGGGGATCGAACCCCAATGAGATGCCTGCAAGGCAAACACCCTCCTCGCTGTACCGTAGCTCTGGTATCTGGAGGACGTTTGGGAGTCAGGTGGAAGAGTCCCCAGAGCCACCAAGAGGTGCCGCCCCCCCAGGGCTCCTGTCTATATTTTTAATTAAGTAATAAAATTGTGGGGTCAGAGCGAGACTACAGCGGGTAGGGCATTTGCTTAGCACATGACTGACCTGGGATTGATCCCCAGTATCCCATATAGTTCTCCTGAGCCCCATCAGATGTAATTCCTGAGTGCAGAGCCGGGAGTAAGATTTGAGCACCTCCAGGTGTGACCCAAAAATAAAAAACAAACAAAAATTATATAATACACATGGTTCATTAAACTAAGTAATTGATCAGTTGCAATTATCATATCAACATATCAAATATCAAAGTAACATTACACCATCAAGTATATTGCTTTAATTTTATATTTCTCTATCATTATTTGTGCGTGTGTTGGGGGTCTCACCAGCAGTGCTCGGTTTCATCATGGCAGTTATTGGGGAACCCTAAGGTGCCGGGATCCAGCATGAGGTTCCCACGTGCAAAGCTCCAGAACTTTGAGCAGGCTCCTGACCCCTTGTTAATTTTTTGCAGCGTCCACACATGTTGGTGCTCAGGGAACACCCAGCTATGGCCAGAGGAGCTTTGGAGGCCACGTAGGGGCTGGGACCAAGCTCAGGACCTTGCACACGCTTCATACACACTCCCTCACTCTGACTCACATCCCTGCATCTCTTGAATTAGCTTTATTCTCTTTCATTTTATTTCTTGGTTTGGGTTTTGGGGCCAAACGCAGCTGTGCTCAGGGCTGGCTCCTGGCTGTGTGCTCAGGGATCAGTCCTGGCGGGGCTCAGGTTCTAGGGCTAGATCTGGATGGGCTGCGTGCAAGGCAAAGGCCTTAAGCCCTGTACTAGCTCTCTAGCTCTGCTGCCATTTTGAAGTGTGGCACCTGATGAATGTCAACTACATCAATTTCTAACTGGCTTCAGCTAAGCTGGCTCCCCTTGGCCTCGGGGCCCAGACCCCAGCTCAGCCTCTGCCCACACAGATATGCGGCATGGCGCAACAGTGAGTGGAAGGGGCTGGAGCATAGCATAATGGGTGAGGCATTTGTCTTGCAGGCGGCAGATGTGGGTTT
Organism: Cryptotis parvus; assembly: GCA_021461705.1. Classification (NCBI taxonomy): domain Eukaryota; kingdom Metazoa; phylum Chordata; class Mammalia; order Eulipotyphla; family Soricidae; genus Cryptotis; species Cryptotis parvus. Next base: position 13,817 of record JAJIBD010010932.1, read on the forward strand.
GATTCCCAGATCCCATAAGGTCCCCCATGCACCACTAGGAGTAATTCCTGAGTGCAGAAACAGAAGTAACCCCTGAGAGTCCCAGGATATGGCACACACATCCCCAAAATATTTGGAATTGGAAACCACATTTTTGACTTGAAAAAGTTTTATTTACAAGTAACACATGCAGACTGCTTTAGTTTCCTTAATTTTACAAAGTCAAAATGTACAGAGCCAGGATAACCCCTGAGCATTTCTGTGTGTGGCCCCCCAAACAGAAACAAAACAAAAGAAGGAAGAAGAAAAAGAAGTCAGTGATAGTTGCAATATTATCTGATGCAGAGACTCAGCACAGACAGAGTCGGGCTGGGGGAGCTGTCGGGGGCCCCCCTCACACTGCCTGGTTCTTCTGGGCAAGGGCGCCCACCATGGAGAGTGACTGAGACTTGTTTTCCCTGCACTCAGACTCATCAGCCAGCAGTTGATGGAGTCGCGAGGGCAGGGACATAAGGACCCGGGTGTGGAAGCCCCGGACAGCCACCACATAGATGACAGGGTTGATACAACAGTTGATATAAGCCAAGGCCACACTTAGGTTGTCCACGGCCAAGGTGCGCCGGAAGATGTCCGTATCCTTTTTGTACGAGACCAGCATCATGCCCGTGACCTGGTAGGGCAGCCAGAAGATAAAAAAGCTGGTGACTACGGCCACCACCACCTTGAGGGTCTTGGTGGAGCGTGTGGCCGGGCGACTCCAGGTCCGGTACAGGAGGAAAGAGTAACAGATGCTAAGCGTGGCCAGTGGTCCCAGGAAACCCAGGACCAATCGCATGATGGTCACCATGTACTCTACCTTCTTGCCATTCTTGCCATAGTCCATCCCACAAGAGGCCTTGTCGCCGAAGGGGTCCTCGCACAAGGAACGGAACATGAAGGAGGGGATGGTGAGTGCCAGCGCCAGGACCCAGGCCACACCACAGGCCACCCAGGCTAGCCAGGTCACTCTGTAGTTCTGGCACCAGATGGGGTAGCAGACGATGAGAAAGCGGTCCACACTGATGGTGGCCAGCAGCAGGATGCTGGCGTAGAGGTTGAAGAGGATGAGAGAGGGCAGAACACTGCAGGCTGCAGTACCGAAGGGCCAGTGGCCATGCATGGCGATGGACGTGATCAGGATGGGCAGGGCCAGGCAGGAGAGGAGATCGGCCACAGCCAGATTGAAGAACCAGATGGCGTTGATGGTGCGCTTGACCTCGGAGCTGGTCACCCACAGCACCAGCGAATTGCCCGGCACGCCCACCAGGAAAACCACCGTGAAGACCACCAGTGCCACCACATTGGGTGCCTTCAGTTTGGGCTTGGTGCGTGGGCCATCCACCGGCCCGTCCCAAGTAAAGTTTTCGTAGGTTGTGTCCCAAGTAAAGGTTTCGTAGGACATCACTGGCTCTTCCCAGAGAGAGTTGGGGTAGCCGTAATCTGGCATCAGAGAATTATTGTGAGTGAGGCTCTGGAGGTGAACAGAGACAAAGAGAGAATGAGGCTGCAGGGCAAAGCAAGGCCCCAGCCCCTAACCCCAACCCCTCAGAGGCACCACTGCATCTAAGAACTCCTGGGCTTTCCCAGGAAATGAGAGTGTTGCAGGCAGAGAGGGCCAGTATTGTTGGATGACAGGTTTAGCTAGTCTGGGAGCTTTGCTGTTTTACCCACTCACAGCTTAATCTACTTAAGCCAAGGTTCATTCTAATGAGATCTCTCTTCTATATAAACACTGATAGAGGGTGTGGCAGTTACAGAAGTCACCTTGACTCTGAATAACTTCTGAATTATACATCTACTAAGACTTCTATGCTTTCTAGTTTGGGCACAGCTCCTCTTTATACCCACTGCACCCAGCGTGGGACAGTTAGAATTTACCAGGAGACTACCACCCTGGCTACTTTGAGACTATAGGAAGATTTTAGGAAGGATCATGCTAGTTTGTTCTCAAACAGATGAGTGTGACCCTTTCAGTATATGGAGAACAAGATATTCAGAATCACCCTGGTGCAGATAATAAATAAGAAGGACCTTGTGGGTACCATCTAGATTACATGAAGCTCATGAAATTAAGATGTATTACTTTATACCAGCTCTCTCTCTCTCTTCAGTGTTTTACATAAGAGATAAATCGGTAGACATTACATGGGCTGGACATGTAATGCGATTTGGAGACAACCGCTGGACTAGAGCCATTACCGACTGGATCCCACGGGATGTTCAAAGATCACGTGGCCGCCCACCTACAAGATGGTCAGACTTCCTTGTCAAGACCCTGAAGGAACAGTTTGACGCTCTTCATATTCCTGAATCAACCAGATGCCATTGGGCTACATTGGCACGTGATAGGGTCCAATGGAAATGTTACTGGTGCCCGCTCGAGCAAATCGATGAGTAACGGGATTCAAGTGATCAAGTGAAATCGGTAGAAGGGATTAGTCTTTGACATAACCTTTGTTTATACCTGTAATAGGATGTGGCACGGCCCTTCTACAATCTGTTTAGGGTTCTTGTTGACACGACCCTCCCTGTCACAGATAGGATTACTTTGGTGTATATAAGGGGACTGACTTGAGGCCCCTTTGCCTTTTGCTCCTTCTTTTGGGTAGGACTCCTCTCCGGTGAGATCCCTCTCTCTTTGGTGGGAGACTTAGGCTCTTTTGTATGGTCTGAGGTCAGACCAGAACTAGAGTTCTTTCATTATATTGGATTGCTGTGGAAGAGTTTTTGTACTATTAAAAGCCTTTTTGGAACTACACCGGACTCGTGAGTTTTTATCCATTCCCCAGAGTCCTTGGAGGTGGAAAAGAACTTCTGTCCTGACACGCTCGGGGACCCCAGCGGCTTCCCGACACTGGTGCACAAGCAAGATGTGCCAGGCTTGGATGGGCTCATGGTGGGCATGCCCCGCCTGGATGGACAGGTCAAGGGAGATGACCCTGTGTACATGAGAGACATGTTCTGCCTACTTGCTCATGTGACCACACACCTATAGGCTAAGGAGCAATATACTTGAGTGAGCAACTCCAGGAGTGATTTCTGAGTGCAAAGCCAGGAGTAAGCCCTGGCCAACACCCAGTATGTCCCCCACCACCACCTGGGGAAAAAAGGCTTACAGCTACCATCTGGGAGCAAAGCTTGGGGAACGCTAAGGGATTTTCTTGGAGTGGGTGGGGTAGGACTAGGAAATGGGGCTGAGGGTTAACTGCCTAATAACAGTATTTATGTCCCAGTAGCTGGAAAGCAACCCACTCCTTTTTCTCCCAAACTCACACATTCTCCAAGGATGAGAGAGAAGGAGATATGAGAGAGGAATTTCTCAGGGCTCACACCAGGCTGCAGCCACTGCCCAGGGCCCACGTAGGGAGCTGTGGCGAGACAACAGCTGTGCTCACGTGGCTGATCAGACCTGGGCCCTCCCTCAATTCTCTTTTCAGCCACAAAATCACCTGGGAAATACCCATTTCACAGATGAGAAAACTAAGGCAACACAGAGGCGAGTCCTTTGCCAAGAGTTGGTGAGATGCTTCACATGGTGAGCTGTGACTAGCACTCAGGGGCCTGCTTTGATCCTAGCACCCCGGTTCAATTCCTCTAATAAGACACACACCCCCACCACCAGGACTGCTAAGGGTGCCCCAAACAAAACAAAACAACAAGGATAATAAAAGATGAGCAGGCAGGGCACTAGCCTTGCTCAGGTAAGACCTGGATTCAGTCTTCTGGGGCACAGAGCCAGAAGTGAGCCTTGAGCACAGCTGGGGTGGTCCCTGCCAAAACAAACAAGTGAAACAATCATAAAGGCTAGAGAAACAGAGCAGCCATTAAGGGGTTTCCCGGCATGTGGCCAACCCAGGTTTGATCCCCGGTGCCCCATGTGGTCCGCCAACCACTGCCAGGAGTGGATCCCTGAGAACAGAGTGAGGAGGAAGCCCTGAGAACAGCTGGGTGTGGCCTCAACAGAGACAAAGTGAAATGTAGGATGAAATGACAGTGGCCCCATCTATATTCAGCCATGACATCTCTGGAAGCCCAGATGGATGAGGTCTGTCTTGAGTAAAACAAGGGCTATTGATTGCAGTTGTTTTTTTTTTTCAATTGTGCAACTTGTTTTATATTTTAGTGTGATCCATGGCCAGTGGTTGGGGACGGGGCTGAGGTTCCGGGATCAACCCAGCACCTTGCAGACAGGATACGCTCTAGTACTCGGAGTCACTTCCCACCCTCAAAGTTTGGGTTTGAAAGTCCATGTTGGGAGTCCCGGGTGAGGGTTCATGGACTGCAGCGTAGACTCTACATATTGGAAGCCAGGTTTGATTTCCAGAACCCCCCATGGTCACCTGAGCACTGTCAGCACTAATCCCTGAGACCACCAGTTATCACCCAAAACAAGGGGAGCTGTTATTAGAAAGCAAGCAAGCAAGCAAGCAAGAAATACAGTGTTGGGCCACCTGCACCTCAAGGTGTTGCAGGTGTGGTGTCCGGCTGCATTGGCAGGTGGCAGACAGGAGTTAGGCTTGTCTATACCCCCAGGGTCCTGTCCTGTGGGCCCTGGAGGGTGGATGGTCTGACATAGGAAGTGTCGGGGATGCCGCTGGGGTCCCCGACAGTGTCAGGGCAGAAGTTCTCTTCTACCTCCAAGGATGCCGGGGGAACGGATGAAAACTCACGAGTCCGGGCGCAGTTCCAAAAAAGGCTTTTAATAGTACAAAATCTCTTCCACAGCACTCCAATATAATGTACAAACTCTAGCTCTGATCCGAACTTAGACCATACAAAAGAGCCTAAGTATCCCACCAAAGAGAGAGGATCTCACCAGAGAGGAGTACTGTCCAGAAGAAGGAGCAAAAGGCCAAAGAGCAAAAAGCCAAAAGCAAAAGGCCGAGGAGCCAAAAGCCACAGGAGCCAAAAGCCAAAAAGCTAAAGGCCGAAGGGGCCTCAAGTCAGTCCCCTTATATCACTTGATCACTTGATCACTTGAATCCCGTTATTCATCGATTTGCTCAAGCGGGCGCCAGTAACATTTCCATTGGACCCTATCACGTGCCAATGTAGCCCAATGGCATCTGGTTGATTCAGGAATATGAAGAGCCTCAAACCGTTCCTTCAGGGTCTTGACAAGGAAGTCTGACCATCTTGTAGGTGGGCGGCCACGTGATCTTTTGACATCCCGTGGGATCCAGTCGGTAATGGCTCTAGTCCAGCGGTTGTATCCAAATCGCATTATATGTCCTGCCCATCTGATTTTCGATGCCTTGGCAAGCGAGACAGCGTCCCTGATTCTGGAATAGTGACGGAGGTCAGAACTCCGATTCCTTCTCTCACTTGAGTGAGGCGTGATATTCTAAGCACAGCTCTTTCCATTCCTCTCTGGGAGACCCGAATAGCATTCTCATCTTGCCTTTGTAGGGCCCAGGTCTCTGAGGCATATGTTAATGCAGGGAGAATGGTGGAGTCAAAGAGATGTGCCCGGAGCCGGAGGTTCTTTGTCCTTTTAGCTATTTCTTTGATGCTTTTGTAGGCATTCCATGCCGCTCTCTTCCTCCTGCGCAGCTCAGGTTTTAGGTCGTTCATCATGTTGATTTCTCGACCTAGGTACACATAACTGCTGCATTTAGAAATGTCTGTTCCATTGAGAGTGAATGGGGGCCTCTGGAACGAGTTCATTCTTCATAAACATTGTTTTCTTTTAGATCCAGCTGTAGACCTATCTTTCCACATTCTCAGTCGAAGTCAGCCATCATTTGTGCCTCTTGGCTAATGTTTGGTGTTATTAGAACGATGTCATCAGCAAAGCGGAGGTGGTGTAGTTGCCGACCATCTATCTTCACTCCCATTCCTTCCCATTCTAATTGTTGCATGATGTTCTCGAGGGTGGCTCTGAAGAGTTTTGGTGAAATGGTATCACCCTGTCAAACCCTCTTTTCACATTAATGATCACTTATTTGTAGAATGGTGAGATCCTGGTGGTGAATCCGTAATACAGCTCACGAAGGATCTTGATGTATTGAGTTTGAACACCCTGTTTGGCTAGGGCTTCGATGACTGCTTCAGTCTCCACAGAATCAAAGGCTTTCTGTAAATCAATGAACATGAGACAGAGCGGCATCTTGTACTCCCTACAAACCTCAATGAGCTTGGTTACTGTGTGCATATGGTCGATTGTGCTGAATCCTTTCCGGAAGCCTGCTTGCTCGCATGGTTGTCCTTCATCTAGTGTTCTGCTAATCCTGTTCAGGATGACTTGTGTAAACAGCTTGTAGATGATGGACAACAGGCAGATGGAGCGATAGTTGCTGATGTTGTGAATGTCTCCCTTCTTGAACAGTAGAACTGTCCTGCTGGTTTTCCATTAGGAGGGCACTTTGCATTCGGACAGGCATGTGTGAAGAGCCGAGCTAGTGTATTGATGAGTACCGACGGCAGATTCTTCAGGTGTTCGGGTCTGACTTTGTCTGGGCCTGGTGCTGTTCCCTTCTTTACTGACGAGATGGCATGTCGGATTTCAGAAGGGAGAACGTTGGGAATGACATATCCATCCTGTGGAATTTGGTATGTGGGCAGGTGGATGTGGCTATCAAAGAGATTTGAGTAGAAGTCCTGGATCATCTTCTCCATTGCCTTTCTGGAAGATGTGATAGATCCATCAGGGCGTCAGAGGGCAGTCATCTTGGTCTTATAGTTGGTGAAGGACAGGCGGGCAGTGCGAATGCTTTTCCCAGCTTCTGCTGCATCTTCCAGTATTTCTGCTCTTCTGTCTTTGAGGTCTTCTTTTATCGCTTCTCTGCACCGTTTAGCAAGCTTGGACATTAGCATTTGGTCTCCTGAGGCTCGCGCCTTGCCATGTTGGCAAATGAGCTCAAGAGTTTCTGAAGACAAGCTTCCTTTTTGTGTCTTTCTCTCTCTCAGCATTCTTCGCACAATCATGGAGGTGCTGAACCAGTCGGTTGTATTCTTCATCGATGTCGCTCAATGATGGTATCTTCCCATGTTGCTGCAATGGTGCCAAAGAGTTCCCAGTTGGTGGTCGTTCTGGGAGTCCTCTTCTTAAACTTTGAAGCCTTTTCTCCCCGCTTCGGGAAGTAGAATTTTTGCACCAAGGAGACGGTGGTCCGATCCTGTTTGGAATTTGGGGACGACAGCTACATCGGTCAGACAAAACCATCGATTGAAGATGATGTGGTCAATTTCATTGTGGAACTGTCCGCCAGGAGATTCCCATGTCCAACGCTTCGCTTCGCCTTCTGGAACTGTGAGTTCCCATGAATGGTTTGGTGGACATGATGAACTCAGATTTTCTCTCACTCTGTTCGCTCCATTCTAGGCCATGGGTCCCAATGTGGAGTTCTTCAGCCGATATTCTTGGTCCTATCTTGGCATTAAAATCACCGACTATGATCTTGTAGAAGGTGTGATCTTTTTATAGAACTCCTCCAATTCCATGTAGAATTTCTCAATTTCATCTTCTTTGTATGTGGATGTTGGTGCGTAGACAATGAAGATAGAAATTGCTGGCAGTGGGCCACATCTCTTCAAGTGTAATCATCCTATTCAGTTTGTTAGGCATCCAAATGAATCAATGTTGACCGCCATGTTCGTGTTGACAAGGACACCAACGCCACCAATGCCTCTTTTCGTCACATGTTCCAAGGAACAATTCTTCTCCGGTGTCAAATACAGCATGATGCAACTGACGCCTCCCCGTCCTCAGTCAGACCAATGATGTCATACTTGATCTTTTGCGCTTGCACCATCAGATCCTCAATATATGCTTTCGATGCCAGCGTACGTGCATTGAAAGTACAGACAGTCATTTTAGTCCTTCTTCATTTTGGCAGCCTAGGATGGCCATGAAATTTTATCAGGCACTGCTTGTTTGCCTTTCTTACTGCTGCCATATTAAGGGCTCTTTCGGGGGTCAGGAAAATAAACATTTCTGTTACTGGATATAAGGGGTGCCTGACCTGCCCCTTATATACACCAAAGTAATCCAATCGGGAGGGGCATGTCAACAAAGAACCCTAAACAGAGTGTAGTGCCACACCCTATTGTAGGTATAAACAAAGGTTATGCCAAGGACTAATCCCGAGATTATCTCTTATGTAAAACACAGGAGGGAGAGAGAGGGCTGATCTAAAGTAATACATCTTAATTTCATGAGCTTCATGTAATCTAGATGGTACCCACAAGGTCCTTCTTATTGTTATCTGCACCAGGGTGATTCTGAGTATCTTGTTCTCGTGTACTGAAAGGGTCACACTCGCCTGCTTAGAGCAAACTAGTATGATCCTTCCTAAAATCTTCCTATAGTCTCAACGTAGCCAGGGTGGTAGTCTCCTGGTAAATTCTAACTGTCCCACACTGGGTGCAGTGGGTATAAAGAGGAGCTGTAACCAATCTAGAAAGCATAGAATTCTTAGTAGATGTATAAGTCAGAAGTTATTCAATCAAGGTGACTTCTGTAACTGCTACACCCCTCTAGCAGTGTTTACATAGAAGAGAGGTCCCTTTAGAATAAACCTTGGCTTAAATAGATTAAGCTGTGAGTGGGCAAAACAACAAAACTCCCAGAATAGCTAAACCTGTCCTCCAACAAGGAAGAACAGTGCGCAACCGCACAAGAGGCTTAGATAACAAAGTAGTCTAGGACCTGGTCCTTCCCAGGATCTTTCACATCTATACACCATAATGATCATTGTAGTTGTAACAAACTGGGGAGGTTAATGGGGAATAAGGAACTATAATGTCACATTAGAAATCACTACTGAATATACACATAGATTATTTCATCATAAACCATAAGGCAAGTCACAAAGTGTAGGAGAAGAGAGAGAAATACATGGAAATAGAGATAGAGAGAAAGAGAGAGCCTCAGATGCATGGGGAAGAACTGCCATCCGGCTCTCCCCTAGCTCAGCTGACCATGAGGCTCCCCGGAGGCAAGATGGGTTTTGGGAGTGGGCACATCCCCTCTGTAGGGCCTCGGAAGCAGCCGGATGAGACTCGCCTCACAATAATAGCCACCACTGTCTCGGTGCAGACCCCACAGCTCATCATAACCCTCTCAAGAGAGATGCTGATCTCAAGACCAGCTCAGAGCAGCCAAGTTCGAGCCCTGATAGGCGGCTCTCGGAGGCGGAAGTCATGGGGCATTCCTGGAGATGGAGCTGGGGTCCCCATTCCCCTCTCTGACCCGTCCTGGAGGCCTGGTGGCCTCGCCCACGAACTGTCTCGGGGCTTTCGGCCATGATACAGAGACTCAGAAGCACAGGGGAGAGCTGCCTTCCGGTTCTCCCCCTAACTCAGCTGACCATGAGGCTCCCAGGAGGCAAGATGGGTTTTGGGAGTGGGCCCATCACCTCTGTAGGGCCTCGGAAGCAGCCGGATGAGACTCGCTCACCATAATAACCACCATTTTTGTGGTCCAGACCTGGTACATCAAACTAGTGGAACCAATCATGTTCTAGAATATATTACAATCTACAATGTGTAAGAAAGGGAAGCGAGAGAGAGAGAGAGAGAGAACGGGATAAAGAACCTGCTGTGGAGGCAGGCTGGGGGGAAGGGGGAAGGAGGTGGGACATTGGTGATGTGAGATGGGCAGGGGTGGAGGGATGGGTGTTGGAACACTGTAGAACCAAAATTCGGACATAAACATCTTGTAATTGTATATCTAACAGTGATATAATAAAATATTTATTTAAAATATTTTAAAAAAAGAAACACAGTGTTGATCCTAGTTTGTTTGCAGGACCGGCTGAGTGCTGGACACACAGAAATCAATCTAAGGGCCACAGAGATGGTCCAGAGAAGATACTTGCCTTAGGCAGCTCAGATGGCCCCTGAGCACTGCCAAGGGTGAGTGACCCCTGAGCACAGAGCCAGGAGAAAGCCCTGAGTACTGCCCAGTGTAGCCCACACAGAAAAAGCCTGACAATTCAGTAAGGGCAAGCTCGTCAGATCATGTTAGTCATGAGAGAAGAAAACAAACGAGCTGGAGCAACAGTGCAGAGCCAAGGGTGTTTACCTGGCACGTGGAAACCCGGGTTCGATCCCTGGCATCCAAGTCAAGCCCCCTGAGCTCCACCAGGAGTGATTCTGAGTGAAGAACCAGGAGTAAGTCCTAAGCACTGTGGTCAGAATATTGCTGTGTGCAGCCGCCAAACTAAGAGCAAGATCTAGGGTAAAGTGAAAACACACTCATTTTGGGGGAGGGAGAAATTGAGATCAGGCAGACACGCAGTGAGCACCAGCTGAGCACTCGAGCCCCGTGGGGCATTGCCCAGCTCTGATTCTGCGGGGTTGAGTCTAACCGATAAGACGGGCGAGAAGGGACCCGAGAGAACAGACCTCCCGGGCTTTACAGGGGAGACGGAAATCGAGCATGAACTTCAGCTTGACCTCTAGGTCATACTTCTCGTTTCTTGGGTCCTGCACCCCTGATTCTAGATGGTTCCACTGCCACAGTGTGGGGTCCACAACCGCCTCTGAGGGCAGAGACCAGAGGTCAGAAGCTATGGTGATAGGAACAGTTTAAGTAAAATTCGAGTCAGCTGTGACCACACACATTCTGCCTCTTCACAACAGCGGGAGGGGGAGCAGCATAGACCCTCTCCCACCCCCAGCCTGGCTCCATTTCATTTTTCCTGGTAAAGCAAGTTCCACTCTCTGGATGAGGGTCCCCAACGTCACACCGCAGCTAAGTAACTTCTCTCTCTCTCTCTCTCTCTCTCTCTCTCTCTCTCTCTCTCTTTTCCCCCATTTAATTTTTGGGGGCCATACCCAGCGATGCTCAGGGCTGATCCTGGCTCTGCACTCAGGGATTACTCGTGACAACACTCCGGGGACCATACGGGATGCCAGGGATCAAACCCGGGCCAGCTACAGACAAGACCAGAGCCCTCCCTCTGTGCTGTCACTCGCCAGATTTGGGGCCTTTTCCAAAGACTCTTCCACACCCTCCTCTCCTGGGGTGGGGCTGCCCGGGATCTCTCAGCTGAGCAAGGGGAGGCAGCTGATAGACCCAATGTCTGGGTTTGCTGGGAAGATTTCAGGCATCTGTGGGGAGGCTTGAAACCTCCCCACAGGACTGGGAGGGAAAACAGCTGAGGGCAGGGAAGAAAGGAAGGGAGAGGGGGTCTGGGCAGAGGGAAGCAGGAGGGAAAAGGGGCCCGAAAACGACAGGGTCACCTCAGGCTCCGGCATGCACCACCTTCAACACTCACCATTTTCTGGCCTCCCTGGTCTCCCAGTCTCCAGAGGTCTGAGGTTCCTTTGCCTGAGGGCTGCGGTTTTTAAAGACCTGCAGGAGGGAGCAGTTGGCCAGCAGGAAATGACCTCTTTTCCTTTTCATGTCGGCCACTTTAATTGGTCTGTGCCCACAGTGACCCTTCTGGGGTTCCTTCCTAGAGAGCTCCCCGCACACCCCACACCTCCCTGCTGGAGGAGGCTGAAGTCCTGTGGGCGCACGTCTGGGCCGGGCCCCTGCCTTGGTCTTGAATTCCTCATTTGAAGCTGCCTCCTCTTCTCTCTCCTTGGGCAGCCACAGCATTAAAGTTCGGGGATCCAACTCCCCTTTAAGGCCCTAGGATCCTGGGGAGCAGAAACAGACAAGAGCCCAGCCTCAGGCCACCGCACCTGGGAGGCCCAGAGACACCCAGCAAGAGTGTAGAGGTGGCCCAGCACACACACAGGGCTTTCATCTCCACCAGAGTAAAGTGGTCACAGATGGTGGTCAGAGCCATAGTACAGCAGGGAGTGCATTTGTGTTGCATGCAGCTGACCTGAGTTCGATCCCCTCATTCCATCTGGTCCCCAAGCACCACCTGGAGTAATTTCTGAGTATAGAGCCAGGAGTAACCCCTGAGCATTGCTGGGTGTGACCAAAGAAAAAGAGGGGGGCAGCGATGACCACATGGGGTCATCCCCGTCCCTCCTCTTGACAGCTTTTCCTGTGATATGCCCAGCACTGGGGCAAGGACTGATGCCACGTGCCTTTCCTGCAGTTCTGGCCACAAACATCACACACTGAGTGTCCAGACACCCGATAATATCCCTCCCAGACAGAACTGGGAATCAGGGGCCGCAGGGATGAGCCCGGTGGACAGCAGATGTGGCCACTTCTGGCACCTGTACCCACAGTTGGGACCCCTCTGCCACCTCCTGCTCTTTCCCTCCACCCTCCTTCATTTTTTAAATGTCTCTTAAACCTGAGCACTGCCAGGTATGGCGCCCAAACAGAAAATAATATTATATTTCTTTGGCTATTTTTTGGGGGGTCACACCCAGCAATGCTCAAGAGTTTCTCCTGGCTCTGCACTCAGGAATTACTCCTGTCTGTGCTCGGGGACCATATGGGATGCCGGAGATCGAACCCAGGCCGTCATAAGCTGGCCACGTGCAAAGCAAACACCCTACCTGCTGGACTATCGCTCTGGCCCCTATTATTATTTTTATTGCTTTTTTGTCACATTCAGAGATGATGAGGGGTTATTTCTGGCCCTGCACTCAGGAATTATACCTGGCGGTGCACTGAGGACCATATGGAATGCCGGGATAGAAGCTGTGTGCAAGGCAAACGCCCTCCCTACTGTACTTTATATTCCAGCCCTAAAACCCCAAAAAGTTTTTAAATAGGGAAACTCACCATTTTCAGAAAGTTAAAAAAAAATCTGATTCTCTTTAAGTCCAATCAAGATGGAAAGTGCTAAGGAAGTGACCGGCCTTGTGACCAGCTGATGGTCTGAACAGGTCCTTATCTACAGCTGAATTCTCCACACATGGATAGACAAACACCAGCCCCGAGATGAAGGAAGGAGGACTGACAGGCCAGGGAGTGCCCAGAACGAGGGCCCTGGGCTCCAACCCCTGCACCACCAGGTCCCCCAGCCAGTAACAGAGGGAGCCCCTAAACAAATCAACAACTAATAACCATAATCAACAACGCACAGGGCTGGAGTGGGGAGGGCATCTGCCTTGCATGCAATTCACCCAGCTTGATCCCAGCACCCCAGTGGTCCCTGAGCACTGCCAGGAGTAATTCCTGAATGCAGAGCCAGGAGTAACCCCTGAGTATTGCTGGATGTGACCCAAAAAAAAAAAAAAAGGTGAGACAGAGAGTTGGAGAAAGTATGTGCTCAAGAGAGAACCAAGTGCAGGTAGGCGTTTCTAGGAGGTAAGTCACAGGGCTTTCGTAGAGATGGAGCTGGGGTCCCCATCCCTCTCTCTGTTCCATTCGAGTCCTGGTGGCCTTACCCACAAACTGTCTCAGGGCTATCAGCCATCATGCAGAGACTCAGACACACGAGAGAGAGCTGCCATCGGTCTCCCCGAGACACAAGCAGCTACACAGTACATCAAACTAGTGGAACCAATCATGTTCTAAAAAGTCAGAAAGTAAATTCAGGAACAGAAGAAGTCAGAAAACATCGCACAAACAGCCACAGTCACCCTCTGGTCCAGACTCCACAGCTGCTCACAGCCCGACCGAAGAGAGAAGCCAAATTCAAGCCCAGGCATGTGCGACTCCGCCAACCAGGATGTTAGGGAGCCTGGACTGGGGCCACCTTCCCCCACCTCCACGCCCTTCACAAAGGCCTGGTGGCCCCCCCAGATCTCCCAGATCTGCTGCTGGGGCTCTCACCTAAAACCAGGTATTCAGGTGCAGGGCAGAGTCTCTGCCCGCTCTGTGCTAGACTGATGGAGCGCCTTGGGGTGGGGACAGGTTTTTGCTCCTTGGCCTGTCCTCCGCCAGGCTCCCAGAAGTCAGAAAACCCCGAACAACAAAACCACAGTCACCTTCTGGTCCGGACTCCACAGCTGGACACAGCCCCATCCAATGGTATGCGGGTGCCTGTGCGATATCTCAAACCTGGCATACCACCAACGTGTGGGAGTCAGAGGCTAGGTAAGACAGAGAAGGGAACAGTGTGCTGATAATCGTTGAAAATGATGATACTGAGCATTGAATATAGGGAAAAGATACACATGATAACCTCTAAATGTATGCATTATAATCCACAATGTATAAGAAAGGGAAGCGAGGAGAGAGGAAGAGAGAGAGGAGAGAAAAGAAAGAGAAAAGAGATAACCTGCCATGGAGGCAGGCTGGGGGAAGGGGAGGGAAGTGGGGACGTTGGTGGTGGGAAATAGGCACGGGTAGAGGGATGGGTGATGGAATATTGTAGAACCAAAACTCAAACATGAACATCTTGCAATATATATCCCATGGTGGTATAATAAAATATTAAGAGAGAGAGAGATAGAGAGAGAAAGAGACAGAGACAAGAGAGAGAGAGAGAGAGAGAGAGAGAGAGAGACAGAGAGAGGACCTGGTGAGGGCGGAGTGATAACACAGCGGGTAGGGCATTTGCCTTGAACCGGTCGACCTGGGTTCAAACCCCAGCATCCCACATGGTCTCCTGAGCACCGCCAGGGGTAATTCCTGAGTGCAGAGCCAGGAGTAAGCCCCTGAGCATTGCCAGGTGTGACCCAAAAAGAGAGAGAGAGAGAGAGAGAGAGAGAGAGAGAGAGAGAGAGGGAGAGAGAGAACCTGGCTTCTCGAGAACAGAGAGTAGCAGAGATGTGAAGACAAGCAGGCACACGCTCAAGGGAGAGAGTTTGGTGGCCGGAGCGATAGCACAGCGGGTAGGGCATTTATTTGCCTTGCATGCGGCCGACCCAGGTTTGATCCTGGAGCACCGCCAGGAGTAACCCCTGAAAGGGTTGGCCACCCAATGGGGTGACCGACTGGGAGCCTCAGAACGCCGCACCTACCAAGGAAAACTCTGAGAGACCGGGCCTATCAGGATGTTACTCAAGGTTATAGTTAGGGTTCCTCCCTTGACATTTGGTTGGGAGGCCTTTGGCTTTATCTGGCCTACTCGCAGAGCCCATCCACTATTTAGTGTGCCCCTGTTAACTCTTTGTGGTCTGGTCTCGGGGCTTTCCCTTTCACCCTTAGAGCTTAATGTACTTTCCTTCACACCGTTTAATATTAATGAAAGGGTTATTTAGGCCCTAAAATGGTAATTTTCCATGAGTAGGCCTGCCTGGTTGGGGAGGGGGTTGTTGGGTTGCTGACTTCTTTCATTTCCCCCTTTTCTTTAGGAGGGTCTTCTAATCCTAGAGACCATTAGAGACCTTTACTCCGTAGGGCCTGATATTGTTGCTTGAGTACTAACAACTTGACTTCACCCACCCTGTCTCTAATGAATGCAATTAGCCTATTAAGAAGGCAAGTCCCAACTGTTAAAATTAATAAGAGTATGATGAGGGGCCCGGCTAGGGCTGAAAGCAAGGTCGGGGGAACTGCAAAACCAAGACTCAAACCACCCTCTCTGTGCTTCTTTTTTTTTTTTCCGCTTATCCAATTTTTTTTTTCTTGACCGTGCCATGAATTTCTTCACTACCCCAGAGAGGTCTGCATAGAAGCAGCACTCTTTCTAGGCTAGGTTGCTTTACTGCCACGGGGCCCTTTCCTGTCAATCTGTTCATATATTTTTTAAGAGATTTCACCGCCTTATACTTTTAAGGGGAAATGGGTGAAGGTCCATCTTCTGGAGCTGCTTCATGCTGACAAAGGGACTGTAGACCCTGCCTGTGCAAGGGGTGAAATCTCCAAATGGGTCCCATGCAATGAATGGATCAGATTTTTTTGAAGTTATTATTGTCTGCAAGAAAAAATCAGATCAATTAGGTTAAGAACATTACTTAGAAATGATTAGGGGGCCGAGCGATAGCCCAGCGGGTAGGGCGTTTGTTTGCCTTGCATGCGGCCGCCCTAGCCAGCCTGGGTTCGATCCCGGCATCCCATATGGTCCCCCGAGCACCGCCAGGAGTAATTCCTGAGTGCAGAGCCAGGAGTAACCCCTGAGCATCGCCGGGTGTGACCCAAAAAGCAAAAAAAAAAAAAAAGAAAGAAAGAAAGAAAGAAAAAAAAAGAAATGATTAGGCCCTGGAGGAGTAAAAAGGAGTATTTGGCCCTCGTGAGGGCAGCATACTTTGCTGTTTTAGAAAACACAGTGTTAAGGTAACACAAATTGAAGCAAACATTTTGTGTCCAGATTTTTCTTATAGAAACACCAAGTCACCTCTCTGGCTTTTTGTACAACATAGAAAAGCCTTGCCCCTTTTACTGAATGTGTTAGAACCATTAGATGACTATTCGCTGATCACCTGAACATTTGCACAAAGTCAAATAAATTGTCGATTCTTGAGTTACTCTAAACTGCCCTGTTTTGTCCCTTCCCGTGGACAATTGTTAAAAAATTAGAAAATAATTGTTTGATTGAGAGCTGCTACTGGCTCTCACTGTGCCCAGCCGCTCATGAGGTGCCCAGGAGGGATGGCAGGCTCTAGCCCTGGCCCGCCACCCCAGCAGAGCCTCACAACAAGCCAGACGCCCCCACTCCATGAGGGCCTCCATTTTCCACATCCAGACTTCCTCCTCGTCAGAACTCCACCCAGCAGACCAGTCTATCGCGCCACACGGTTCATCAATAAATGCTGGATTTTGAGATGACTGCAAGAGTATGCTACCCGCACGGTAGAGCCTGGCAAGCTACCCTTGTCGTATTTGATATGCCAGATACCAGTAACAATTATAGACCTCATTCCCATGACCTGATGGAATGGTTTGAGGCTCTTTATGTTCCTGGAGCAAGCAGGTGCCCTTGGGCTCTACTTGCATGAGACAGGTCATATGGAGATGTTACTGGTGCCCGCTCGAGCAAATCGATGATGAACGGGAAGACAGTGACAGTGATAGAACCTGATTTTTACAAAAGTTATAGAAATATGGTTTTCTTTTCACCTTTATTTTAAATTTGTCAAATGACTTAATAAACCTGACTGGTTCTTTTGCATAAACACAGCAAGACTGGAGAACTCTCCACTTAGGGTACCCTGTTACTACCAAGAAGTCCTGGGGATTGGCTAAGGCAGAGCAGGGAAAAATGTCCTTACCTGTTACATCAGGGCTACCCCGGACTTGGCCATAACATGAAGATCAGGTTCCATGATGAGCTACAGGTGACCTCGAGCCTCTTTTCTGGGTGGAGCGGAGAGTGACCATATCCTTCTTTGGGACTGAAGCCGTTCCCTACTGCAGCAGCCTTTTTTGTTGCACGGCCCAGGCAGTTGTCAGTCATCACAGATTGGCAGATTCCTCGTTCTTCACAGCAGGGATGATCCTTGAGCTGGCCTGCCTTTAGGGTCTCCCTGAGGTTTGTAACTACCTGCTCCTGTCACTTAGACCAATCCCTTTGACTCCTGTTTTCCCTGGAAGTGGGCCTTGGGGTCCCATACTGGCTTTCCTGTATGCATGAGGGCAAGGACCTATTACAGAGAGGAAATATTTTTGTCTGAGTTTATGCAAACCAACACAGTGCCATGAAACATTAAAAGACGTACTGAAGGTGTAAAGAGAGAAAAGCATATATTTCACTTTTACTTACAACTAAGTGTAATTTACCAATTTGCTGTTAGACCTTCTGAAAAGAAGCATAAAGATCTGTAGAAATAGAACATAGAGAGCCATAGCATGCGGGCCTCGGATGCGCCTGGGGAAGCTGGAACTCCGCTTTCCCCGGGGTAAGCTGACCATGGGGCTCCCGGGAAGACAGATGAGTTTTGGAAGTGGGCCCATCACCTCTGGGGGTCCCGGAAGCAGTCGGATGAGACTCGCCCACCACACTAGCCACCACCTTCGCTGTCCGGATGCTGGGATACTACCTCATGACCAGATTAACAGAGCAAAACCAGTTCGAGCCCAGGTCGCGTGGCCGCTTGCGACCACGCGGTCCATTAAAAATACTGGAAACAGTAATGTCCTTTAATGCACTGCATTCCATGATGTGCAGGAAAGTTTGGCGGGAGGGAGAGATAGAGAGGAGAGAAATGACATACAGAACCTGCCAAGTAGTTGAGGTGTGGGGGAGGGGGAGGGAGGTGGGGACATTGGTGATGGGAGATGGGTTCGGGTGGAGGGATGGGTGTTGGAACACTGTAGAACCAAAACTCTACATGAGCATCTTGCAATTGTATGTCTAAAATGATGTAATAAAATTTGGGAAAAAAAGAAATAGAACATAGAGTTTAATATCAGGTATAATTCATTTAATTTCATGTCAAAATCTTAATTTTCAATTTTAGGAGCACTGTAACAGGAGTCCATACCATTTGTTTAAATTTTTTATAGATTTCACCAAAAAGGTACTAAAACAATTTTTCAGAAAAGAGTTTCATAGTTTCTTTACTCAACATTATCAGACTTTTTACACTTTTTTTACATTTATTCTGTCCTGTAATTTTTCTTCACTTTATTTCAAAACTTCTTTACTTTAACAGGATTTATTTTCTTTTACTTATATTTTCACCCATTATCTTTATTACTTAAAATACATTACCTAGATTTTCTATTGTTAGACCCTACCAGTTTAACTTTTTTTTTATTTTACTGAGCTTAATATGGATTAATTTCCCAAATTTGGAAACAAGTTGCTAGTTAGTATCTTATCTAGCATAGCAAAATTACTTTAAAGCATTAAATTAGTTTCATATATATTTAAGAGGCTGAGATGCTTACAATTAAAGTTCTTTTAAATTTACACTTGGCAAAAGTTTACTTTATATTAGAGATTATTCAGAAAATATTTAAAATTTTATCTTTAGAATTCCAATTTTTAGGAACACAAACAATGCAAAGTTAAAATACTTAAAAGATTACTACCAAGTAATAATAAAGATTTTACACTTGTGAATAACTAAGACTTTTAAGGCAAAGACTAGGTTGATACCTGTTGACAAAGCTCACATGTATTAAAACTAATTCAATAATAGCATGTACTGAGCAGATTGGCTACATTGTTTAAAAAAACTGATTGCTATCATTTACTTTCCACATTTTTTTAAATTTTCCATGTTTACAAGCCACTAAATTTAAACGAACATTCCTAGCTTCAGCCCTGAGGCTACTCTGGGATTCCACCTGGAAAGCCTGATATATTTAAAACTTTTACCAAGGCACAATCCTGTGGCTTCAGACTATTGGGCTGAGGTCTGAGGTAATAGTCCATTGCAGAAATACCTTTTAACACAACAGCATAAGAAAACGTTTGAGCTACCAATTCTTCATGGAAGACAAGGCCTTTCTTGACTTAATTGCAATAGTCCTTATACCTTAGCTATTTTTAAAACGGCCTAGTTTTTTATTAGAATTTAACCTAGACTTATGAGGTAAAGCTTTGCACTATTTCACAAAGTTCTTATCTTTTTTTTTTTTGACTCTGGCTCTAGCTCCCACCCTTTCTAAACAGCACAAGTTCTGGAGCTGAGAGGATTTTAGGGATCAAGAACACTTAAAAGGTTTTACAATTAGACCTTTTAACCTTTAACCATAAGATTTAGATTGAACACATCAATTTTTCTCATGCTTAACACTTAGTTTAGAACACATTGCCTGTCGCTGGCTTAACAATTTGCTTTTGATTTTAATTTGGTTTTATTTAACACTCCAATGTTTTACACAGACAAGTTAACTGCAAACAATTGGTGGCCACCACACACTGCACACACACACACACACACACACACACACACACACATACAGTTGATTGATCGACTTTTAGTTATGATCTGACCCTTTTGGAAAGGTAGAGGAAACTGAGACTGAGAAAGAAAGGACAGTCCCCCAGAGCAAATAACCCTGCTCAGCCAATTGGGACCACACCCTACGTTTTTCAGCCTGCACCAGCCTCTGTCCCCTGCCTGTTTTTTTTTGTTTTTTTTTTTACATGAAGCATGGATCAAGAAAGCGCCTTTGTTGAGAAAACCGGCCACCTAGATTATGGCCAATTCAGTTGTAAACCTAATGCTACTATATTCAGCTTTAAACAATTGGACAAAATTATTTGTTATTCCAGGTGAACTCAAAAGCAAAGGTTAAAGCTGGAAATTCCTCTGTCCCTGGCTGCTGCTTGCCTTAGTGAGGCTCATTGAGAAGGGCACGTGGACCTTCACTCTGCCGGCTTCTCCCTTAGCCACTTCCCTTAGGGAAAACTCTTGGGTGGGTCTAGCAGGTCTGGAATGATAAGAGGCTCAGCTCTGAGTGCATCCTGCTGGGCCAGATTTTGGGGGAGAGATGCCTGAGCTTTTTTTAATCTGTTACAATTAATTTTTTTTTTTGCAAATACACCCTGCTTTACTAGCCCCTTCCAGGGGAGAACTACACTCCTGAGTTGCGTTAGACCACTCTGGGCATAGTGGGCTTCCCTGCAAGTAACGTTTGCTGAGCTGTTCTTCTTTAGGAAGCCTAGATCTATGAGGTGAAACCTGAGCTGCCAGAGGTGGTCCCTGGAGGGGAGGGGCTCCTTAACAGCAGTAGCCCTCGCTCTGGGAAGCCTTTTGCAAGCTCCACAGGTGGCAGCGGGGTTGGAGGCAAGACTGAAGCCTCAGTCCTGCCTGTGCAGTTGGTGTGGGGTCCTGTTCTGGTTCCTTTACTTCCAAGGCACACATACAGCAAATCTGACATTTTCCTTTTCTTTGCAAAGCCTGGGGCTAAAAGCTGCTTAGCTCTCCAATTGACCTCCAGGTGTGCTCTAGCCAGTTCTCTTGCTAGTAAGGGGAGAGAGGGAAAAGGACTGCTGCCTGAAATTTGGTCTCCTAGAATCTTTCACTAGTGAGTTTTCTCCCGGTCCTCCCATAGTGATAGGTGACGCGAGACAGACAAAGAGGGTAGAGACCATTCAGTTGCTTGTCTAGCCGGTGAAGAACTTAGCTGTAGTGGACTCAGCAGTTGTGACTTGCGGCTAGGTCAGCGCCACCATAGACTATATGTTCTCCATGGCAGACAGCCCACCCGGGCTCCGAAACCTTTGTGGGACCTTAAGGGTGCCAAATCGTAGAGCCACAGACTCACGCCTGATAGGAGGACCTATCAGGGTGCTCATACACACACTCACTCACACAGAGGTTATAACATTCCTCCACCGTCCCCCTAGAGATTTCCGATGGAGCATACCTTCTCAGCAGATTTTTACTGATTACCTCCTTTTGGTGGAACTCTTCACTGCAACTGCAACGTCCTGCTGCAGTCGCCAAAATGATGCAGGTGGGCCTCACTGGTGGCTTATGTGAGGCAGGAAGGGGGAGAGAAATGTAATTCCTTGCGGTGCATGATGTCAATAACCAAACATACACAGGTCACAATTACAAATAGGACAGAGATTACTTCACACAGTTTCACACTTTCTTCAATCACGCGGACCGGTCCTCCTGTCACTCAGACTCACCCCACACTCACCACTCTCACAATCCGGATTTGGAATTTTCTGTTTTCCGAACAGCGTTTACTTAGACTGCCGTGATGAGCTCAAGCGAATCCTCGGTGTTGGGCACCAACCTGCTGTTTCTGGGTTACAAACCTAGGTCTTCTCAGGACTCACCCTGAGGCCGGGACTCGAACCCGGACTTCTCTCACTCTCGACTTGGGGGAAGGAGGCGTTCATGTCTCCTTCCCCCCCAGATGGGGTCCTCCGGGCGTCCCCGGATCTCCACCACCACTGGGGCGTCCCCCAGGGTTGTGACCTGTGGTCCCGGAACACGCCTGTTCACCACAGTCGGGGAGAACTGCGGCTAGACTTAAGCCGGTCCGCAGACTTGATCCGACAGTCACCTGAGAGTCCCTGAGCCGGCCGGCACACCAATCTAGCGATCGCGGTCGAAAAGGCGCCAAACTTACCCACAATGGTCTTGTCAGGGAGATCCTGGCTAGGTGGGGTCCTCAACTCCCGATCCCGGAGGAGCCCCCAAATGAAAGGGTTGGCCACCTGATGGGGTGACTGACTGGGAGCCTCAGAACGCCTCACCTATCAAGGAAAACTCTGAGAGACTGGGCCTATGGTTTTATTTTATTTTCCAAGCATGCTGGGGCTCTCAGCATAACCGATGGCAGGCTAGAGGCTAAGAGCCCCGAACTGAGATACAGCACAGTTTTTATAGCATTCTGAGACAAAAGAAACTTTTACAGTACAACAAGCTTGCGGTATTTCCAGGTGCAGGGTGCACACCATATCAGGATGTTACTCAAGGTTATAGCTGGGGTTCCTCCCTTGACATCTGGTTGGGAGGCCTTCGGCTTTATCTGGCCTACTCGCAGAGCCCATCCACTATTTTAGTGTGCTCCTGTTAACTCTTTGCGGTCTGGTCTCGGGCTTTCCCTTTCACCCTTAGAGCTTAATGTACTTCCTTCACACCATTTAATATTAATGAAAGGGTTATTTAGGCCCTAAAATGGTAATTTTCCATGAGTAGGCCTGCCTGGTTGGGGAGGGGTTGTTGGGTTGCTGACTTCTTTCACCCCTGAGCATCGCCGGGTGTGACTCAAAAAGGGGAGAAAAAGGGAGAGGACTTGAAGAGCAAACACCTCCCTGGCTTTTAATTTTTTATTTCTTTATTTTTGCCTAGGGGCCACCACATCCGGCAGTGCTCAGAGCTTACTCCTGCCTCTGTGCTCAGGGAGCACTCCTGCAGGTACTTAGGGGACCCTATAAAATCGACTGTGTGCTTGGGGCTGGAGTGAGAGCAAAGCAGGTAGGGCGTTTGCCTTCCACCTGGCTGACCTGGGTTCGATCCCTGGCATCCCGAAGGTCTCCTGAGCACCACTAGAAGTAATTCCTGACCACAGAGCCAGGAGTAACCCCTGAGCCGTCCCTGGGTGTGACCCAAAAAGAAAAAAAATCGCTGTGAGCAAGGCAGCCGCCCTCTGTGCTGTGCTGTCGCTCCAGCCTTTAACAGTTTGCTCTACAGAGGCCACACCAGGCAGAGCTTGGGAACCACCAGGCCTGCTTGCAGCGTGCCCGGGCGGGGTATGGGGACCTGGGTCTCAGCCATGCTAGGCCTGTGCCCGTGAGCTTGAGCTTGGACGTGCCACAGCTGTGTCAGAATGTGGCCCTCCCGGCATCCCACCAAGCCCCTTCCCCACAGCCACTGGACAGTCTGTCTGCTGGCTGGCCTACTGCTTTGGATTCTTTCTCAGGGGCAGGTGTAGGAACCTCCCAGACAGACTCAGGAGCCCTGGGGCAACTCCCAGCCCTTCTCAGCCACCGGCTCTGGGTTAAACGCAGGACCCAAGGAGGCAGTGCAGCTGGACCCTGCAGCTGGACCTGCAGTGCTGGAGATGGCCCGCAGCCACCTCAGAGGTGTTGGTGGGCCGTGGGGTTGACCTCTGGGACCACCCTCAGCAATGCTCAGGGGACTCTGCAGAACTAGGAATCAAACCTGGGCCTGGCACCTGCTGAGCTAGCACCCTAAGGGCTGTACGACCTCTCAGACCACCTTCTCCCTCGCCACCCACCCCCACCTTATCCTTCTAATCGGCTGTGAGCATTCATGGTAACCATGAGCAGCTTGTTATTATTGGATTATTCATTGGGCAGTAATAACCCAGCCTTTTGTTTCATTTGGTTTGGATTTTGGGACCACACCCGGTGATGCTCTGGGGTTACTCCTGGTTCTGTGCTCAGGAATCACTCCTAGCAGTGCTCAGGGGACCATACGGGGTGTCCAGGACTGAATATGGGTCAGCTTCATGCAGGCGAGAGCTCTGGCCACTCTGCTATCTCCTGCAATAGTACCCAGCACCCCGCCAATTCAGCAAGGCACTGTTTCAGGGTCCAGAAGGTCTCATTCCCTCTCCTTCCCGCTGGCTCTCCTCACTGTCTGCTGCAGGGGTTCCCAACTGGCCACAGTCTCCCGGGAGCAGCATCGACCACAGCCCGGTCCAGAGGTCTGGAAGATGACACAGCCTTCGCCCTCCTCCCTGGTCTTCGGGATGAGACCCAGGCAGGCCCAGTGTGTTCTCCAGGGAGTATTTCTCCTGCAAATCCCCCATGACTCACACGCTCCAGATTCCTGGGGTGGAGGCCAGGCAGGCAGGGGAGCCTGCCCAGACACAAGCCCAGCTGATGCCACCAGCTTCCTGGAAACCAGGCCTGCATGTGGTTTGGCCTTAACAGCCTGTGGGATCAGGACCCGGACTGGCTCTCCCCAGGGCCCCCTGCAGCCTTCCTGGGCAGACACAGCTGCCCATGCCAGGAACCCCACCCCCACATACACGCACAGGCCCCTCCCACCTACCCTCCTGACTCTCCCCTTGTCCACACTTGGGGTTACTCCCAGGGCATAGCACAAGAAAAACCCAAGTCTCAACCCACACCGTTCCCTCAGCTTCTGATCTCTTTTTTGGAGGGTGGGTCATAACTGAAAGAATAAGGAATGAAAGAATAGTAGTTGGTCTCAGATTTCCCCCAACAGAGATCAGTTTGCGCCCCTGCACCCACCCGGGGTACTGATGCCCTGGGTGCTGATGCTCTCTACCCAGGATAAGGTAAACAAAAGGAAGAGGGCTGTGGAATGTGGGCAGGGCCAGGAGGTTGACCTGGTGCACATGCAAAATGTGCCAGGTCTGGATGGGCTCATGGCGGGCATGCCCCGCCTGGATGGACAGGTCAAGGGAGATGACCCTGTGTATGTGTGGGACGTGTCCTGCCTACCTGCTCATGTGCCCCACACCTATAGGCTAAGGAGCAATATACCTTGAGCGGATAGGCTAGAGATAAAATAGTATTGACTAATTGGCTATGTACTGCACGGGCCCTGTTGTGATGGACAGAAGGAGCCTTCATAAGGGGCCTTTTGAGGAGACTCAAGGTCCCTCCTGCCTGTTCCGACCTGCGAGTCCATGTGGGAGCTGGACCCGGCTAGTCAACACAATAAACTCTGCTTTGTACATTGCATTCCTGTGTGATTCTCTGTCTCTCAAGGGAATAAGATTCCTGCACAGTAACAGTACTCAGCCTTGCAGAGGAATTAATCCTGGTTCTGCACTCAGGAGTTATTCCTGGCGGTGCTCAGGGGACCCTATGGGATTGCTATTTGGTGATGGATAAAACTATCTCCAACATTCTGATATACTTTGCCAGGCAAGGGGCACACCTGGCAGTGCTCAGGGCTTTCCCTAACTCTGTGGCCAGGAATTAGTGCCTGGGCTAAAGAGATACTACAGCGGTGGGGCGCTTGCCTTACACGCCGCCTAACCAAGTTCCATCCCTGGCCTCCATATGGCTCCTCGAACACTGCTAGGGTTGATTCCTGAGTGCAGAGTCAGGAGTAACCCCTTAGCATAGCAGAGTGTGTCCCTCACCAGAAAAAAGGAGTTAGTTGTTTTATATTTTACTTTTTTTGGGACATACCCAGCAATGCTCAGGGGTTCCTCTTGGCTTGACACTCAGGAATTAGTCCTGGTGGTGCTCAGGGGCCCATCTTGGATACTGGGGATCAAAACCAAGGCAGCCGTGTGCGGACAAACGCCACATCTGCCGTACTATTATTCCACACCTACCGTACTATTACTCCACACCTGACGTACTATTACTCCACACCTGATGTACTATTACTCCACACCTGACATACTATTACTGCACACCTGATGTACTATTACTCCGCACCTGACGTACTATTACTCCACACCTGATGTACTATTACTCCGCACCTGACGTACTATTACTCCACACCTGATATACTATTACTCTACACCTGACGTACTATTACTCCGCACCTGACATATTATTACTCCAGCCTCCATGAATTAGTTTCTATTGCTCATACCCCAGCAGCCTCATCGTTTTTCCTTTATTTAATTTCTTTTCTTTAAACACCGTTATTTACAAAGAACAAAGGTTTTCACAGTGCGGTTGTTGAAAATATTCATCGCTCAACACCAGTCCCACCACCTTTGTGCTCCCACCAACAACAAAGACCCTCCATTCCCGCCCATTTCCCATCCCCATGCCTGCTCCCCTAGCCAGCACTCATTACATTGACCGTTACAGCCCATATATGGGAATGGTATTGATAAAGTCATGACTATTTAATTTTATCAAATGTGATGGGATACCTGGTACATCAGTAAACCTGAGATATCGCACAGCCACAAAGCGGCCACAAGCAACAGGGAGAACCAGCAGCAGCTCTGCCATTTGTCTGCATCTCTGGATTATAGCCATCAGCACCAGAAGCAGTTCATGGACCTGACCACGGGGCCTTCCAGAGGGGCAGAGGTGGGCAGTGGGTCCCCTAGCTCCCGCCTCCATGGATATCTGGTGAGTTTGTTTGTTTATGTGTGTGTTTGTTTGTGTGTGTGTGTTTGTGTGTGTGTTTGTTTGTTTGTTTGTTTGTTGGATTTGTGGGTCACTCCGGCTACGCTCGGGTTACTCCTGGCTCTTCGCTCAGTATTGGACACAAGCAGCTAGTCTTGGGGCCTGAATCTTCCCACCATAATGACCTACCGGCAGGACCCAGAAGTGGGCTGTTTTCAAGGTAATAAAACTTCCAAATGGTTACATCCACAGAAAACACCTGTATGTACAGGACAGGATGTGCCTGGCCTTCTGAATGCCTTGTTGCAGTGGCTCAGGATGCTATTTGTGCTTTGTATCCCCTCTACCCTCAATGTATTAAAGGCCTAAGCTATGCTCAGTAAACGAGGACTGCTCTCCAGAACTCCCGCTTCCTTGGTGTCTTCCCTTTCTCAGCAGCGGCAAGGCAGAGTTTCTCCCAAGTTTATCCCTCTCCTTTTTCCGCAGGGGATGAAGTCCGGCAAGATCTAGCTCTCCCTCATTTGTGCCAGGGGCTGCTGGCCTGGGCCCCCGACATCTGGTGTCTAACGTGGGGCAGCTTCGTCCTCACACAGGATCTGGTAAGACCTCGAAACTTGCCCTGAACCCAATCTTCCTTTTGATTGGTGATACGTGGTTAGCAATTCCTCAACTTGGGGAAGTTTAGCTTGTCCCA
The DNA here is from genome assembly GCA_021461705.1 of Cryptotis parvus. NCBI lineage: Eukaryota > Metazoa > Chordata > Mammalia > Eulipotyphla > Soricidae > Cryptotis > Cryptotis parvus. Next base: position 40,685 of record JAJIBD010010932.1, read on the forward strand.
GGCTCTGCCTCCTATGTCTGGCGCGACATGGGCATCCTTCGATCTGTTTCTCCTTTCCCTTTTCTTTCCTGTATCTTCTGAACGAGAGGGTGTGGGTGTGTGAGTGAGTGAATGAGGCCTCACGGCTTCCGCTACTGAGGTCTGTTTGGGCTCTGTCCTGCAGTTCCGCCAAGTCCGTAACAACTTAAGGGCACTTCCCTCTGAGGGCTTCGGCTCCCAGCCAGAAGCAACCAGGCATGGGGTTTATACGTGTGGCCCAATGTCAAGGACTTCTTTAAATCCTGCAAGGGGTCCGGCCAGGCAAGCATCAGAAAGCTGCCCTCCTTCCTCTCTCTCTCTCTCCTTTTTTTTGTCTTTATTTTTATTAAATATTTTATTATACCACAGTGAGATATACAATTACAACGTTGCTCATGTCTAGAGATTTCGGTCACATAGTGTTCCAGCACCCCGACCTCCACCAGTGCCCATTTCCCACCACCAATGTCCCCAATTCCCTCCCCCTCCCATAGCCTGCTTCCATGGCAGGTTCTTTATCTCTTCTCTCTCTCTCCCTCTCTCTCTTTTCCTTCTCTTACATATTTTTAAGTATTTTATTATACCACCGTGAGATATACAAATAAAAAGATATACAATTAAAAAGTTCATGTTTGGGTTTTGGTCATACAGTGTTTCAGCACCTGTCCCTCCACCAGTGCCCATCTCCCACCAACAACATCCCGGTTCCCTCCCCCTTCCCCCAGCCCTGCTCCATGGCAGGTTCTTTATTTCTTTCCCTTTCTCTCTCTTTCTCTTTTTCTTCCCTTCCAGACTATGGATTACAGAACATACATTAAAAGGTTGTCATGTGTATCCTTTTGCCTCTATTTAATGCTCAGTTCTAGGTTGGCATTAGTACCCTCGACTATTATTAGCACCCTGTTCCATTTTCTGTCTTACCTAACCTCTGACTCCCACACGTTTGTGATAATCTCCTTTACTCTTTTTTCCTTTCTTTACCTTCTTGTCCGCTTGCATCGTTCCTGGAGCAAGCGGATGCCTTTGGGTTCTACTAGCATGAGACAGGACGTATGGAGATATTACTGGACTGGTGCCCGCTCTAGCAAATAGATGATCAACGGGAAGATAGTGATAGATAGTGATAGTTCCTTCTTGTCTGTCTTTACAATCGTCTAAGTTTGGACCATAAAGGTCACTGGTCCACTTTCTTTCCTTTCCCTCTTTCTTCCACTAAGCAACCAGTTATCCCATTGGTCTGCTCCTATGATGGTAGATTCAACTCAGGTCAGCCACCCAGCTTTAAAGACCCTCCAGTATCTCTTAAAGAGCCGTGGCCTCATTTTTTCAGAGGACCAGGCTGTCAAAGTTTGGGAAGTTAATTTAAACTTGAAGCGAGGAACTAGGTGGGAAAGCTGAGCTCAGAATTAGGAAAGCTAATAATGGTACCATCCTACTATCTTTTTTTTTTTTGGGGGTCACATCCTGCGATGCTCAGGGGTTTCTCCTGGCTCTGCACTCAGGAATACTCCTGGCTGTGCTCAGGGGACCATATGGGATGCCAGGGATTGAACCCGGGCCGGCATGGGCCAGCTGCGTGCAAGGCAAACGCCCTACCCGCTGGGTTATCGCTCCGGCCCCCATCCTACTATCTTAAGTTTAAAATTTCATTGGCCATAATTTTGTTTATTGGCTTTTAAAATATAAGTAAGAAGTGCTTCCTTGACCCTTGCTTCATGTGGGAACAGAGATAGAAACAAGGTCCCATCTATCCAGACAGGGCTCTTTGTCCTGGGAACTGCTTCTGCCACTCCTTAAGGGTCAAATAACAGCTAAAGTAAAATTGATCGATCAACTGTGTGTGTGTGTGTGTGTGTGTGTGTGTGTGTGGTGGCCACCCCCTCTTTGTCGTCAACTCCTTTGTCTGTCTATTGAATGCTCAAATGCTAGGGCCAGATTTAAGAACCCAAAGGTAGAAATTCTTAAAGCTGGCAAGCCATCTCATCATTAGGAGTCAAAGAGATACGCAACTTAACGACAAAATATAGGTGCTTCCGCAGCTAAAGCAAAATCAGAAAGTAATTAGGAATTTATGAAACAGTGCAAAGCTTTGCCGTAAGCCTTAGCTAAGTTTAATGAGAAATTAGGCTGAGGCTGTTCTACAAATAACAGATATAGAGATCATCAAAAGTAAATCAGAATGTTTTCATAAGAAAACAACTAAACATTTAGTTGGCATCTAAAACTTAGTAATCAAGGGCTACTTTCTATGTTTACAAGCAAATGTTTGCTTCTGTATAAAAATTAAGGTTAAATTTGTGATTTGGGGGGCTGGAGCGATAGCCCAGTGGGTAGGGCGTTTTCCTTGCACTTCGGCCGGCCCATGCCGGCCGGGTTCGATCCCTGACATCCCATATGGTCCCCTGAGCACTGCCAGGAGTAATTCCTGAGTGCAGAGCCAGGAGGAACCCCTGAGCATTGCCGGGTGTGACCCAAAAAGAAAAAATAATTGTGATTTGAAGTAACTGGGTGGGGGAGGGTCTGTTATTGATTGGCAGTTTTCCCTCCAGGAAAAAGCTTTCGTTCCCCCTTACCTCCCCCTTCTCAAGGTTCATTGTCTGTCTAAAAACCAGCTTAAAAAAAACAAAAAAGGGAGTTAGCCCACACACCAGCAGTTAGGTCTGGCAATATTCACCTTAAATATTTTAACTTTTTCAAAAAAAAGACTCTTTACCCCTTTCATTGCCATTGGCAACAAGAAACTAAACCAAATATTAAGGTCTGATGGAAGGATACAATCACAGGAATGTGGAGAGGTCCTGACCCACTCATTACCATGGGTCGTGGATTTGGCTGTTTCCTTCCAGTTAGGAACCTCAACCCATTTGGGCTCCAGCCAGATCATTAAAATATGTAAACTAACCTAAGGGTTAGTCTACATATTTTAAAATATGTAAACTAACCCTGAGGTTGGTTTACATATTAAAATATGTAAACTAACCATGAGGTGTCCATTAATACTGCTGCCCAGGGTGCCAATGGTAACTCTGAGGACAAGTTTTTGCTTTATCCCCAGATATGGACCACCCGGAGTGAAATGTCAACACCCGCTGTAACCTTCAGTTGGTTGCTCCTGTGTCATCTGTTGGAGTTATGTGCAATCCAACCCCAGTCTCATCAGCCCTACAATGTAATCCGGCCAACCTACAATCCAGAGACTGGATGAACGGTGTAAGAGTTCCCCACCCTGACCCTGAACACCCAAGGGTGTCCAGGAGCCAGACAGGAACCCCAGTCAAATTGTGATTGCATCACCAGACTCAAGGCTATATAAAAAGACTACTACTATGATGATGATGATGATGATGATGATGATGATACCACCCGCACGGCAGAGCCTGGCAAGCCTCCCGTGTCATATTTGATATGCCAAATACCAGTGACAATTATAGACCGCATTCCCATGATCTGATGGAATAGTTTGAGGCTCTTTATGTTCCTGGAGAGAGCAGATGCCTTTGGGCTCTACTAGCATGAGACAGGACATATGGAGATGTTACTGGTGCCGGCTGGAGCAAATCAATGATGAACGGGAAGACAGTGATACAGTGATACCCTTTATGTGTGTCCAGGGCATGAAAGGCTAAGAAAAGCTGTGGGGATCAGGGATTTTATTGTAAAATATGGGTGTGTGGTACCATGGGGATGGTGTATGGGTTAAAATGTTCTTTCTTCTTCTGATCATCACAACAGTACCCGCGCAGTACACAGCCAATTAGTTTGTAATATCTTATTTCTAGCCTATTCACCCGCCCGCACGGCAGAGCCTGGCAAGCTACCCGTGTCGTATTTGATATGCCAAATACCAGTAACAATTATAGACCTCATTCCCATGACCTGATGGAATGGTTTGAGGCTCTTTATGTTCCTGGAGAGAACATATGCCCTTGGGCTCTACTGGCCTGAGACAGGACATAAGGAGATGTTACTGGTGCCCACTCGAGTAAATCGAGGATGAACGGGAAGACAGTGATACAGTGATACAGTGATTATAGAGGAATCATCCTTAAAGGGATGGAGAGCCTGGTACGTTTCCCGGATAAGCACCAAGCGCGCAGTGCGCAGATTTACGCTCAGCTTCCGCAGCGCGCACACCCGTTCACTGCACTGGCGCTGCGCTGGGCCCGCGCTGGCCCGGCCACCCGCTGCTTCTGGCCTCGCCACTTGGCACGCAGACCCTGCAGCACCTTTAGCAGGCCACTGCCTGCAGCTCGGGAGCCACGCAGCGCGCTAGCCCCGCTGCCCCGTGGGGCCCCGGCGGCAGCGACGGCGGCCGCTTGGGGTTCTTGGCGCGGGCAGCAGCAGCAGCAGCAGCGACAGCTTCTCGCCGCTGTTCAGCAGGCGCTGATGCGCCGCCGGCTCGGACAGATTGACCGTGCGGCCCTGCGGGAAGCCAGCCAACGCGCCCCGGGTTCAGGGTCCGGCGGGCGGGGAGTCAGGGCTTTGGGGCCCCCGCAGAGCACGCTCCAGGCTCGTGAGTGTTTTCAGGAAAGGGTCGGCGCGGATGGGGGCTGGGGGCGGGCTGACTGGCGGGAAGGGAGCTGTATCCAGGCGGCCGTGTGCGGGCAGCAGTCGGGGCAGCCTCCCAGGCAGCAGGAACAGGGTCGGGCTGGGCCGCGTGAGGCTGCGGGTCTTAGGGCCAAAGAGCAGCGCCTTTGCCTGTGTCGCGCTCAGGGTTGCACCGTCTTCGTGAGCGCGCAGTGTTAGGGTGAGCCCACGTCCCTGCCAGGCGCCCGATGGGCGCTCCAGGGTCAGTGCCAGGTAGCGGGTGTCCCCAGACGGACTCTCCCACAGCCCGGCCCCTGTGTCGGTGACCTCCCGGGCCGGCGGTTGTTCCTGGAACCTCAAAGCAGGTGCCCAGGTCACTTTTTCTAGATGCAGGACCACCAGCCGCTGCCCCCCCAGACCCCTTATCCAGGCCCTCAATTGCTGCAGAAATTTCACGGCAGCCTGGCTGGAGCCTTGGCTAAAGACCCCAAACATGCCCAGATTATGGGGGTCCCAGCGGGCTCGCCCCACGGCCTTGAGAGAGGCCTGCTCCTAGCGCTGGGGCTTTCATCACCCGCAGGGGGCACTGCCACCCCTAGTTAGCGTTACCAGGCACAGAGGCTCACCGGGCAGCCATAGCTGCCCGGGGTCAGCCCCAGTTCCAGATCTTAGCATTTGTGGCTGGGGGTCCCTGTACAGTTGGGGTGCTGGGCATCTTCCGGGTGGGGGTCAGCCCTCAGCAGTGCCCCCAGGTCCACCAGCACCAGAGTTAGCACAGAGAGGGGGAGCAGCATGGTGGGTTCTGTCTTTTCCAATTAGACAGATCACTGGAGGAGAAGGGCCAGTAATGAAACTGTTTGGTTTTTTTTTTTTTTTGGCCTTTTGGGTCACACCCGGCAATGCTCAGGGGTTACTCTCCTAGCTCTGCGCTCAGGAATTACTCCTGGCGGTGGAGGGGGACCATATGGGATGCCCGAGATCAAACTAGGGTCGGCTGCATGCAAGGCAAACGCCCTACCCATTGTGCTATCACTCCGGCCCCTGTAATGAAACTGTCGCCCCCTCTTTGGTGCCCCCACCCCCTGCCGCCAGGACTGGAAATGTGGGGATAGCTCCTTCCCCATGGGAGGAAGGGGAAGCGCATTCTCCCCTCCCTTCTCACTCTCCTCGAGGGCGGAGCCTACATCCCACTCCCCCTCCCACCGCTGGTCCCATCGAGGATGAGGACACTTCCTCCGGAGCTGGAGCCCGACCAGAGACGGTTGCGTATGGGGGGGTGGCCGATCCTCTTCTGCTCTCACGAGGGACGGGTAAAACCAGAGGCGGTGAAGAGAACGCCCTCTTGTGTTGACCACTTGGCGCGGGGAGGAGGTGGGTGTGGCTGAAATGTTAGTTCTGGCAGCTGAGCTAGAAGGGTGGAAGAGGAAGGCTGCTAGTCACGAGGGAAGCTTCCCCACCAAATCTTCCCAAACCAAAATGTGTGGGACCTGAGCCGGCTGGCCTTCACTGCCGGGTCAAAGAATGACAGCTTTTACTCTAGCAATCAGGTCCAAGGAGAAAGGACCTTGGATGGGCCACCCAACTCCGAAGGCAGGCCACTCTGCAGAACAAAGGGTGTCGAGCTTACCTTTCTTGAAGACTAATCCCGCCTTCTGCGCCTTTTCTTTGACTTCGGAAAAGTGGGAAAGAATTAGGGAAAGAATTCCCATTGTGGAACGAGGAGCGACCGCCCGGAGAGATAGAACAAAGAGGATGCGGAGGACAACACCTCCACACACACAGAGCACTCTCCACCACTCGCTCGGACTGTCCTTCTCTCACACTTGTGCGCACACCGCTCAGTCTCCTCACCGTCCAATTTGGGAATCAGGCCAAAAGGTGTCCACTTAACTGATGGCCGGTCGACCAGTTCAATCACTTCTTCCTCCCCTGGCGCCCGGATTCTTGAAATATTCGAGCTTCAATGAGAGGTAAACTCTCCGGCAGGACCGGACAGTCCAGCTGCTCAGCCCAGATAAGAGCTCCCAGCGGAACCTAATGGCTCCCCTCGGAACCTAATGGTTCCCCCAACCGCTGAGCCCAGGTGAGGGGAAAATGAAATCCCCTCCCTGCAGGGACCCTAATGCCCCCCCCACACACACACACACTGGCTAAGTCCCCTAACCAGGAATCACAAAAGGATCCTTGTCCCCCACTGGCCAAATCCCCACCGCAGCCTGCCCGGGGACAATTGCTTCACCTATTAGCTCCTCCCCCCCCCCCCAATCTCAGATTCCCCCAAACGCCTAGGACTTTCACCTCTGCTTTCTTGCAGATGGTCTGTCTTCTCAACAAGGGGATCCCGGACGAGCCCCAAATGTTACTGTCCAGGAATCTTATCCCCTTCGAGAGACAGAGAATCACACAGGAATGCAATGTACAAAGCAGAGTTTATTGTGCTGGCTAGCCGGGTCCAGCTCCCACACGGACTTGCAGGTCTGAACAGGCAGGAGGGGCCTTGAGCCTCCTCAAAGGTCCCTTATGAAGGCTCCTCCTGTCCATCACAACAGGGCCTGCGCAGTACACAGCCAATTAGTTTGTAATATCTTCTCTCTAGCCTATTCACTCAAGGTATATTGCTCCTAGGCCTATAGGTGTGCGGTCACATGAGCAAGTAGTCAGGGCACGTCCCGCAGGTACACAGTCATCTCCCTTGACCTGTCCATCCAGGCAGGGCATGCCCACCATGACCCATCCAGGCCTGGAACATCTCACACGTGCACCAGGTCAACTTCATTGAGCCTCCTTAGAAGGCCCCTTAAGAAGGCTTCTGTCCATCATAACAGGGCCTGCGCAGTACACAACCAATTAGTTTGCAATATCTTTCCAGCCCTCGGGATGTCCTTGTGTGGGTCTTGGTCTCACTGTGCACTTTGCTAACCTGGGGATAACCTCGGAAAGAGCCCATGTCCTTGAGACAGCTATGATGGGGAATTTCTGCTTTTTAATTTCTTTTATGTTTTAAATTTAACTTTTTTGGGTCACACCCAGCAATGCTCAGGAATTACTCCTGGAAGTGCTTGAGGAACCATACGGGATGCTAGGAATCGAACCTGGGTCAGCTACATGCAAGGTGAATGCCCTACCTGCGGTGCTATCGTTCCAGCCCCCAAGTATTTTCCCACTTCTCAAGGAAGTGCTAACCCCAAGCTTGGGGCTGTGTGTGAGGAGCAGAGCTGGGGCTGGCCCACCACACACACACACCACACCATCACTGAGATGAGAACACAGCCGACTCAGCCACCCTGTGGTCACCCACTTCCTTTCCCTACCACTTCCTCTCTGGGACATGGTGACCAGGCAAATCCCCAGATTTGGCAATTACCCGACCCTATCACCTACTTCCCTCCTGGACAGGACGGCTTGAACACCACCAGGTGGATGTCACCTCTGAGAAACCACCCAGGCCCCCTCACTGGCCTCCAAAAGGTTTTTCTAGACCCCAAGAATCTAGTGGTGTGACGTTCATCCTCTTACCACCTCAGGGTGCAGGGAAGGACTTGTAACTCACTCCAGGAAAGCAAGAGGCTGGCTGGCTGAGCACAGGAAAGGACGATGGGGCAAGGCAGGGGGTGAGGAGGAAGTCAAGGGGGACTTCTTGGAGGAAGCTGCACCCTGAAGGAAGGTAGATTAGAGCCAAGGTTGGTTTTGCAGAAGAGGCTCCCAAGAGGACCTCAGGGGTTTGGGGCCATGTTTCCAGTGAATCTTGATCAACCTTTGTTGGATGGCAGGCTTAGCTAGTTTGGGAACTTTGCTGTTTTACCCACTCACAGCTTAATCTACTTACATGTTCTTAAGCCAAGGTTCATTCTAATGAGCTCTCTCTTCTATGTAAACACTGCTAGAAGGTGTGGCAGTTACAGAAGTCACCTTAACTTCTGATATATACATCTACTAAGACTTCTATGTTTTCTAGATTGGGCACAGCCCCTCTTTATACCAACTGCACCCAGCGTGGGAAAGTTAGAATTTACCAGAAGATTACCACTCTGGCTACATTGAGACTATCTTTAAGATTATAGGAAGGATCATACTAGTTTGTCCTCACGCAGGCGAGTGTGACCCTTTTTAGTATACGGAGAACAAGATATTCAGAATCACCCTGGTGCAGATTATAAATAAGACCTTTTGGGTACCATCTAGATTATATGAGCCCATGAAACTAATATGTATTACTTTATATCAGCCCCCTCTCTCTCCAGTGTTTTATTGTCACTGTATCACTGTCTTCCCGTTTATCTTCGATTTGCTCGAGCGGGCCCCAGTAACATCTCCATATGACCTGTCTCATGCAAGTAGAGCCCAAGGGAACCTGCTTGCTCCAGGAACATAAAGAGCCTCAAACCATTCCATCAGGTCATGGGAATGAGGTCTATAATTGTTACTGGTATATAAATAAATAAATTGAGATGACTACACGGCAGAGCCTGGCAAGCTACCCAGTGTTTTACATAGGAGATAATCTCAGAAGAAGGATTAGTCCTTGGCATAATCCTCTGTTTATACCTATAGTAGGGTGTGGCACCGCCCTTCACAAGCTGTTTAAGGTTCTTTGTTGACAGGACCCTCCTGTCAACAGATAGGATTACTTTGGTGTATATAAGGGGACTGACTTGAGGCACTTGCCCTTTTTCCCTGCTCTTCTTTTGGGTAGGACTCCTCTCGGGTGAGATCCTCTCTCTTTAGTGGGAGACTTGGGCTCTCTTGCATGGTCTAAGTCCTGACCAGAGCTATAGTTCTTTCATTACATTGAATTGCGGTGGTAGAGCTTTTTGTACTATTCAAAGCCTTTTTGGAACTGTGCCGAACTCGTGAATTTTCATCCGTTCCCCAGCGGCCTTGGAGGTAAAAAGAGAACTTCTGTCCTCATACTGTTGGGGACCCCAGCGGCTCCCCGACATCTGGGCATCCCTGGGTGGGCTTGACGAACATCATTAGGCCTGACCATCACCGGACAGAAATCATCTGCCTCCTAAATGTGAGTAAAATAATGGATTTCTTGTGGCATAGATATGTCGTATCTTCTACTGGGACAGGAACATACACAGCCCAGTTAATGAAGCCGTTCTTTGAGAGCTACTCTTCCCATATTTTACGAACCCTCTTGGTGCTTGTGAATATTAGAAAGCACCGTTGCATAAGACAATGTTTGATAAAGAGAG
>JAJIBD010010933.1:0-53134 GCA_021461705.1 Cryptotis parvus
GTTAGAATCTTACATAAAACACATAGACTCTAGGGGCTGGAGAGATAGTACAGTGGTAGGGCATCTGCATTGCATGTGGCCAACCCTGGTTTGTTATCTGGCAACCCATGTGTTCCCGAAAGCGACCAGGACTAATTCCTGAGCACAGAGTCAGGAGTAAGCCCTTAGGATTTTGTTGGGTGACCACCACTAACAAAATATACTCTGTCTTCAATGCACTTATCAAAAATTAATTGTGAAGGAGGGTTAAAGATAGTAGAATGGGACAATTCAGGTTTACACTTCTTTCCACAACAAATCTAAACCAAAATTAAAAATTAATCTGCAGAGAAGCAAACCCGAAACCTGAACTAACAAGTGACACAGTAAGAAATAAAGAGGCAGCAATCAGACTAAGAGACAGGTAAATAAGAAATTCCACCTCAAGAATGAAGAGTTACATTTGGGAAGAAATCATTTAGGTATAGAACTTTTCTGGGGGGGTGGGGGGTGGGGAGTTGAGGGGAAGGGGAGAAGGTAGACCTAATAACCCCTACCAACCAGTATAGCAGAGATCAACCCCAGGAAGTTCCACACTGAGGAGGGCCAGAGGGAGGGAATTTAGGAAACAATACTTGTGGATCTCTGACCTCAGGGGATATTCCTTGCTCTGCACTCAGGAATCACTCCTGGAATTCTCCAGGGGACCACATGGGATGCTAGGGAATCAAACTCCTGTCAGACATTTGTCTGCAGTTTTTGCCTGGGAAACAGATTTAGGGAATTGGTTAAGATTCAGAAAATTGCCAAGCACCATTTTGACAACCTTCACAGCCTTGTCAATAATAGCACGAAAAGGGTTCCAAGTTGGAACTCATCCTCTGGATTTGTAGACCCTGTGAAAAGTTACAAGCTGGGATTAAAAAGACATATATGTAGAAGCTGCCTACTGTTAAGTAACCTGCCTACTGTTAAGTAAGTACACTGTTAACAAACCTACCTACTGTTAAGTAAGATACCACTGAATCCAAGAAATACAAACGTGACTTTCCAAAAACAGTCAACTAGCACACAACACTTTGCTTATAGTTCTCTCTTGCCTGCTCAACAGTATGCTATAAACTGTTTCGTACCAGATTCTCAACAAGCACTCTGTCTTCTTCAAGTTCACTGGACTTAAGGTCCCAGCCCTGTGAGAAGCCCTCTCTGGTCACTCTGGTGGAGCTGAGATGGATTTCAGACTTTGAAATAGAATTTGAATTGAATACTACGCAACTACAAGAGAAGATGAAGTTTTGCCATTTTTAACCACATGCATGGGACTGGATGATGTAATATTAAGGAAAAACAAGTCTCAGGGAGAAAGACAAATACGGGTTATCTCACTCATCTATGGGATGTAAAAAAAAAGGAAAGAAAACAATTCCAAATCAATCCTCAGATTTAGAGCACAGAACTGAGTGTGCTGGAGGGTACATAAGGGAAGGGGCAAAAAGAGCAGAGAGGGGAGCCAACAGTTGCTGATGTGAGAAGCCCTCTTGGAACACATGAAATGAAACAAAATGAATATTACTGAAATGAAATATTTTAAGTAAGTAAAATAAAAAAAATCGACATTATTTCAGGATAAAAAGAATGACCTTACCTTTGCTTGATCACTCCATTCCTATCCCATAGGAAGACAAAAATCCTAGTGCCTGAAGTCCCAAAGTAAAAGGAAAATGGAATGAACAAATGTGTTTGTCAATTATTCTTATTGTCATTGAGAAAGGGTTTCAAAAATCTTAGACCAAGTTTTGCATCAATATTTTAATTATCTTTATAATTTTATGACTGCAAATCAGCATTTGCATATACCGCTATAGATTTATCATGAAAAGTTTAATTTTTTTTTTTTTTTGCTTTTTGGGTCACACCGGCGATACTCAGGGGTTACTCCAGGCTCTGCACTCAGGAATTACTCCTGGCGGTGCTCAGGGACCATATGGGATGCCGGGGATCAAACCCAGGCCGGCACAGGCCGGCACGTCAAGGCAAATGCCACCTTACCCACTGGGCTATCGCTCCCTGCCCCTGAAAAGTTCAATTATATCCTTCACCATAAAACTGATACCATTTATCTTGTTTACCCATCTGCCTTCTTTTTTAGAATTCTGGTAATCATTAATTTGGTCCTATAGCCTATATAATAAATCTTTACTCAATCATCTTTCAGTAAGCGCTTATGTTGTTTCAGTTTTAATGACTATGGACGTATGCATATATGTATATTTGCCTTTTTTGTCTATAAAAACTTTGTATCTTCATTATTTTTAATTTGCATATCTTAATTGTCATTTAAAATAAAATACGATACATATAAAATTAAAAAATTAAGAACTATACTGACTAAAGTGTGGAGATCTGATCATCATGATATGGTAGCATAGAAAGCATTTTTCCTCCCAGACACCAATGTAAGCAGCAATAACTAAAGCCTTGCAGTAACTCTAGAAACTGTTAAGAATCATAATAAAACTCAAAACTGTTGGGGACCGCTGGGGTCTCCAACAATACCGGAAATGAGTTCCCTTTTACCTCTGAAGCCGGTGGGAAATGGATAAAAACTCAGGAATCCTGCACAGTTTTTAAAAGACTTTACTATCATAGGTTCTGATATACAATCCAAGAACAGGAAAATCCTGGACTCTGGGTTCCTGGCTGGGCCCCAGCCACGTGTAGGCCCAGATGGCTACTACCATGTGTTGAAGCCCAACAGAGAACAAAGAGAATGGAGAGAAGCAAACACCAAGGGAAGCCAAAATATTAAAAAAGACCTCTTCTTTTCCAAGCTTCTTTTATAGACAGAAGCCTGCAAAATCTTCCAGCCCAGCCCATCTTGGGTTGGGTTATATAGAATTGAATCCAGATAAATGACACTTTTGAAATGTAGATCTTATAGGCCTTTGGCCCAAGCTTCACAAAAGCCAGAGCTGATTTCCAGAGGCAAAATCTCCCTAGCAGAGAGAGGAGGGGTTGCATCTCTGAACCAGAAAGCAGTTCACAATGTAATTTGTAGGAAATGGCATTAATACTTTTAATTATGAATATATAGCTAGCAGATCCCAGACTCTGGATCCCACTGAGGTCCAAAATTCATCAGAATAATTCACTTTGGCATTACCTTTAGAGTCAGAGACATGTTAGTTTGCCTGGAGGAGCACTGGCATGTATCTGAACTAGGAGAATTGATTACATTATGGTTGATCCAATGTGGCCACTCTTGGGATATCTACATGTATGTCCCATGTGGAGACCGTGGGAACAAAATATTGATCATGACAAAAATATTTATGCTGTATAAAATTATGAAATTAATCCAATTCCACGTGAACTCCCATTGTGTCTGCTGCAGAGATTCCCCAAAGGCAGGGACCAGCTCTCTACATAAGTTAAGTGTAGCTGGAGGCTAAGGCTCAGTAAGGCATGTCACCCAACACAAAACAAATATAAGTTTACAGAAACTTTGAGAAAAGTTTCATTCTACTCATTATCACCATTTTTATAAGCCAGTACACTTTGGGATCATTATAAAGAGTCCAGTTGCAGATTCTTTCCTGGGGAGAGAAAGAACAGAACTCATGACCAATGATCTAGATTTGGAGGGTAATGTCCAAGTTACCGTTTTCTCTTGTTGACCTCAGAGCACTGTGAGGAACCAGCATGCTTTGGATTTATGGGAAAGAAGTGACTCCAGAGAACCAGAGAACAAAAGAAAGCTTAGCACAATGAATATGTTTGTATGCCAGAACCTGTAGCATCAACACATAAATACTAGCACAATAAAATCATTCTGTTTGGAAGCAAAGAGAAGAACAGAATTGGTGCCCAACATTCTGTCTTTAAGTACACTGCCCAGAATGGTTGTTTTCTCTTATTTATTTGGAGAATTGATGGGACTGACATGCTTAGATGCCAGGGAACACTAAGAAAAAAAAAGCGAATTTAAGGGCCATAGCTATTGTGCTACAGGTAAAGTGTTTACTTGCCCACAAAAATAAGGGTTTGATCACCAGCGTCCCATATGCTCCCCTGAGCACTGCCAGGAGTGATCCCTGAGTGAAGAGCCAAAAGTAAAGACCTGAGCACTGTCAGGTATGGTCTCCCAAGCAACACCCTCTAAAGGAAAATAAAGGACAATGTAGAGTGTTACAACAATAGAAAGCCTGCAATACCAGAGAGAGAAAGTGATTGTAATATCCAGAAAAATAAAACAGAAAAATACTATTTTTAAAACTCTTTACTCCTTTCCTTCATCATCATCATCATCATCATCATCATCATCATCATCATCATCATCATCATCATCATCATCATCATCATCGATGTTGCTGCAGTGATGGTGGGAGGTGGTGGAAAATGTATCCACACAGCTGACCGTGGTCCACCAATACATTTATCTATGGTGTGCACTGAAAGTTACATATCAGGTTGTGGAGTGCACACTTGCTTACTGGGATCACACTCTTAGCTGAGACATATTAATTATGGTTGTAATGCTCACCAGGGACCATGATTCGCAATCATTTTTTGTGGTGCTCACCAGGGGCCACGCTCCTTATTTGTGTGCTCACAAACATCTGGCTTTAGTATGGACAGAAATCACTGGAGTGCCAGGGATTATAGACAGAGGAACTACCAGGATTGCGTCTGCTGCATGTGTTAACACTGGAGACTTGAACTTGTGACTATAAACTTGCAAGGCATGCATTCTAAGCCAATGAGCTATTCCTCTGATCCCAAGAAAAACTCTTTAATTGGGAGATTAAGAATATTAGTCATAGAAATTCCGACCTGGGCCGGTTCACCCCTTCCTTAGGCAACCTGGTGGTCCTCCGGCTCCTGGAGGGTCACCATATTGATGCCGAACTTAGTGTGGACACCCCTATCGGCATAGCGCACTACAGCCCAGAACTCCTGGACTCATTCTACTAGCATGAGACAGGACATATGGAGATATTACTGGTGCCCGCCTAGCAAATAGATGATGAACGGGAAGATAGTCATAGAAATTACATTCACAGAAAAAAATTCAGAGGACTAGAAGTTCTGGCCATACTGATTGGTATTAAATAAATTTACTTCAAAAGATTGGAATGGTGGCTATATTTCCAAAATAAATCACATGATAAAATACAAAGACGGGGGAAATTGACCCAATCAAAGGAACAAAATAAATCTTTAATAAAACTAGCTCAAATGAAATAGAGCTATAAATCATGAAGAAAATATTTTAAATATCATCTAAAACTCATAATCCTGTAAGGAAACACATATAAACAAGTAAAATGATGCCTAAAAAAAGTGAAACTATCAACAATTTAAAAAAATTTACAGATAATCCTGGAGGTAAAGACTACCTAATAAAATGGAAAAATTACTATAGCAACACAGACTTGATCACACAAAGGTTACTTGAAATCATCAAGTCTAAGGAGTAACAAATAAAGAAAAGTGAGTAAGCAGAGAGAGGGGGGGGGAGAGAGAGAGAGAGAGAGAGAGAGAGAGAGAGAGAGAGAGAGAGAGAGAGAGAGAGAGAGATTTGTTTTTCATGCAGCGACCCAGATTCAAACCCCTGGCATTCCATATGGTCTCTTGAGCCCCACTGGGAGTGTTCCAAGGGCATAGATAAAGAAACAAGTCCTAAGCACAGTCAAGTGTAGTTCCAAACAAACAAACAAAAACTTTTTCGTAAGATGTAAAACCAAGTGTAAGGTACTTACAGGACATCAACAGGAGAATTAACATATATGTTGTTGGAGTCACAGGTGGAGCACAGAGACAGAATAAGGGTAGGAAAGTGTTTTAGAAAGCAGTTGCCTAAACTTTGTTAATTTGAGGAAATATATGGACATTCGTATTCAAGAAGCACAGGAAACTCTAACTAGGATAAATTCAAAAATACCCATTCCAAGAAACATTATAACCTAAGTGTCACAAAGCAAAGACAAAGAATCTTGAAATCAGTAAGAGAAAGAAACACACGTATGTGCAAGGAATCTGTTATAAGGTTATGAGCATATATCTTAGCAGGATCATTCAGGGCAGAAACAGAGTATAATGTATTTTCAAAATGCTGTAAAGAAAAAAAATGTTAACATTAAGATTATATTTGGTAAAACTGACCTTAAAATGAAGGAGAAGTAAAGACTTTACCAAGTAAATAAAAACTAAAAGCATTACATCTAAGCTTGCCTTACTAAAATGACTGAAAGAATTTAATCTTTAAGTGAAAAGAAAATGATGCTAGACAGCTACACAAAAAATATCAAAAAAAAAGCACTATGGAAAAGCTACATACCTTGACAAATATAATATCATATATAATGGTGACATAAGAATTGCTTTTCTTTTTTTTAAAAAAAATAAAAGTATAGGGCCGGGGCGATAGCCCAGCGGTAGGCGTTGCTTTGCCCCGCGCCGGCTGGCGGGCCGCCCGCCCGGGTTCGATCCCGGAGCGTCCCATATGGTCCCCCGAGCACCGCCAGGAGTAATTCCTGAGCAAAGAGCCAGGAGTAACCCCTGAGCATTGCCGGGTGTCCCCAAAACAAAAAAAAAAAAAAATAAATAAATAAATAAATAAATAAAATAAAATATCAAAGTATAAAATATAGCTATAACTGGAAATACATGCTAATAGATAAAAATATAGTAGGATATAACTTGATTTATGGATAACAAATTAAATATGAAGAATATATGATTGAAGTGAAATTGATCTCAATTTAAAATATGTTCAAAGTATGAGATTTTTTTTGTAATCCCATAATTGCTACAAGGACAATATCTATTGAAGATGTACAAAACAGGAAGGAGATTGCAACATGCTATTAAAAAATGAATACGTGAAAAACATGGGAGGAAATCAAGGGAGGAAAATAGGAATAAGCAAAAGGTATGGACATGCTTATATGAGATCAATTAAACTTTAAGTAAAATACTTAAAGAAGCACACTAAAAAAAGAAGTACAGGAAATTGTAACTAGGATAAAATTTCTTCTTGAGACAAGAAAAGTCATCATAAAAGGGTTAATTTAGCAGGAAAATAAAATGTTATAAGTATATACACACCTAACATCAGGGCACCCAAATATATGAGATAAATGTTAACATAATTTAATGAAAAAATAATATGTTAATATATTTTTAGTAATGTATTACCCTTTATTAATGTTTCTCTTTCAACAAATTAGAAAAAAATCACCATGAAAACAGAAGAGTTAAAAACCACTAAATAACAATTGGTAGCCCTCATTCATTGCTGGTGGGAATATTGACCGGTACAACTTTTTTAGAAGATAGTACAGACATTCCTTAAAAGCTAGGAACCAAGCTTCCATACAAACCAGCAATTCCACTCTTGGGAATATACGTCAAGAGTCCCAAAACAATTCAGAGAAGACACCAGCATTCCTATGTTCATCATAGCACTATTAACAATAGCCAAAATCTGGAAACAACCCATGTGAACAGGAACAGAAAACTGATTAAAGCTATGGTTCATATATACAATGGAATACTACATGGCTATAAGAAAAGATAAAGTCATTCAATTTGATGGTACATGGATGGATCTGGAGAGCATCATGCTGAGTAAAATGAGTCAGAGGAAGTGGAACAGACACAGAATCACCTCACTCATGTGGGTTATAAAGAACCATTGTAGGGGAATAACTAATGCCCAAAGACTATGGAAACAAAGAGCAGAAATGCTCCTTAAGAGGAAACTTGCAACTCTTGGCAATTTTTCATTCTGCTCAATTTAAAATCTAATTTATTTATGTAGAAACTTTGACAATATCCTGACCTTTACAGAAGAGAACAAAACTATCTGTTGTGTCCATTAAGTTTGTATTTTGAGGCTTTCAAGAATAGTGCACCATTTTGTCCAAAGTCTAGCAAGCTTTTGGGTCTGATCCTCCTGAGTATTTTTGTGAGGCCATGCCGTTGTGAAGGGGACTATATCAGAATTGCATTCAATAACTGGCAGGAGGCCTGTTTCCACTGTATAATTTAGCTTATTCTTGAAAGCAAGGACTAAAATCATCACTTTACCAGCCTCTAATGACTAGACAAGGGGAACATCTCTCTCTCTCTCTCTCTCAGAAAAATAACAATGGGTTAATTTGAATTAATTGCCTCTAATGACTAGACAAGGGGAACCTCTCTCTCTCTCTCTCTCTCTCTCTCTCTCAGAAAAATAACAATGGGTTAATTTGAATTAATTCCCTGGAGAACCCAATACCCCCTACACCCACCCCACTGCATTGCTTTAAGCATGGAAAGCACTAATGAAGCCAAAAGATGCTTCCAGCTATCTTGTAGCGAATATGCTGATGGCAGACGTAGTCTAAGCTGTCTTGCTTTTATACACTTGCATTGTCACCTAACAACTTTACAATAATCAGGGTTTGGTATTTGCTCCTTTTTGAGATGGAACTGACATGAGATGAGACAAACTTTAAAATGATTAAACCTTAAGCCAGAGGAAAAAATGAGACCAAAGAAAGGCTGATTAAAGTTAGATGACATCAATGACACTTTTAGTTTTTAAAGGTCAAACTCTGCAAATTAGCTTTATTTATAAGTCTTGGTTCTGAATTCAACCACTGTGCTTATGTTTTTTTAAGAAATCATTGACGTCTCTAGGATTTGAATGGGAAAGAGTTAAATGTACATTATTTAAATTCTATAATAATAATCTAGAAATTAAATAGCTTTCCCTTTTACTTTTTTTAAATATTTTATTACACCGCCATGTGACATACAATTACAAAGATGTTCATGTTTGGGTTTCCGTCATACAGTGTTCCAGCACCCATCCCTCCACCAGTGCCCATCTCCCACCACCAATGTCCCCACTTCCCTCCCCCTCCCCCAGCCCTGCCTCTATGGCAAGCTCTTTATCTCTTCTCTCTCTCTCTTTCTCTCTTCTCTTACACATTGTGGATTGCAATACATACATTTAGATATTATCATGTATATCTTTTTCCTATATTCAATGCTCCAGTTCTAGGCTGGCATTATCACTTTTGACAAATATTAGCACACTGTTCCCTTCTCTGTCTTACCTAACCACTGATTCCCACATGTTTTGCGGTAGATTCCACCTTCTTTTTTTTTAATTGAAAGATGCTCATGTAGAGCTTTGGTTCCACAGTGTTCCAACACGCACCCTCCGCCCAAAACCATCTCCCATCACCAATGTCCCCACCTCCCTCCCCCTCTCCCACACCTCAACCACCTGGCGGGTTCTGCATGTCATTTCCTTCCTCCCTACATCTCCCCCCCCAAAAAACTTTCCTGCTCTTCGTGGAATGCAGTGCATCAAAAGACATTACTGTTTCACTATTTTAGTGGACCGCGTGGCCGCTTGCGGCCATGCGGCCCTGAACTGGCTTTGCTCTGTTGATCTGGTCGTGAGGCAGTTTTGCAGTGTCCGGACAGCAAAAATGGTGGCTAGTGTGATGGGCGAGTCTCATCCGGCTGCTTCTGGGACCCCCCAGAGGCGGCGGGCCCACTCCCAAAACCCATCTGTCCTCCTCGGGGTTCCATGGTCAGCTAGGCCCGGCGCGAGCCGAGCGCCAGTCTCCCCAGCCGTCCGTGAGGCCCTGTCTGCTGGCCCGTGTGCAGCTCCCGGGCAGGACCACCAGGCTTGACCCCTTTTTACTTCTTTAAGTAGGAAATTATTAAAAGAAAAAATGGTTAAGTCAAATTTTCTTTAATTCTTATATGAATCCTGAAAGCACCCACTACAGGTAGTTACTTGTAGCTTAAATTTTATACGAGAGTGTTAATCAACCTTAATGAACGATTCAGGTACTGTCTCTAGCCTTAATACAGGAAAAGCAATAATGTCACGATGAAATGCAACCCACAGGGAGGCCTAGAATTATCAAAGTAATTATTGGGTTAATAGGAAAATAATTTTCTTTTTAGTAGTAGCACAGCTCTTGCTACCAGTCACTTGAGGTGTTGCAGGTGTGGCTGTGGTGCTCCGCTGCGTTGGCAGGTGACAGACAGGAGATAGGCTTGTCTACACCCAGGGCTCTGCCCCATGGGCCCCTGGATGGTGGATGGTTGATGGTCTGACCTAGAAAAAGACTGGGCCCCTGGGGATAAACTCAGAGTCACGGCAGAGCCTGTCAAGCTACCTTTGGTGTATTCGATATTCCAAAAACTAGTGACAATAATGGATCTCATTCCCAATGAATGGAGACGTTACTGGTGCCCACTTGAGCAAATCAATGAACAATGGGAAGACAAGTGATACAAGTGAAGTAGCACAGCGCTAATAACTAATCTAGCATAAAACATAGAATCTTTGACACTGAGGCAAAACTATTCTAAAATTACAAGGCATGGTAGAATATTTATATCATCCAGCTTTTCCTTCACATGTCAATTATTGTGATTTTACATACTAAAATAATTTTTGTGATAGCTGCATAGTAAGGGTATCTTAAACTATTACTAAGGAGCACACTCATCAATTTAAATTTAATCAAGTTAAATTTCTTTGATATTAAAAAATATGATGGTGCTGTGAAGAGAAAATTTACAGAATAAAAATGGGCCAGTGTTGCTCTTGTTTATTCATTTGTTTTTGTCTTTATTGGCTTGGGGCCATAACCAGCAGTGCTGAGGGGTTACTCCTGGTTCTGTGTTCAGTGGCCACTCCTGCAGGTGTCAGGGGACCATAAAGGGTTCTGGGGTAAAGTTCAGGTCAAAGGTATATAAGGGAGGTATCTTACCCACTGTATTTTCTTTCCATATCCAACAATATGTTTTAAAAAAATAAAATGTGGAATTCTAAAGAGAGCATACAGTGGATAAGGCCTGAGTTCAATTCCTGGTGCCCCATATGGTTCCAAGCAGCATAAGGAGTGATCCCTGAGGTAGAGCTGAGAGTAAGCCCTGAGCACTGTAGGGTCTGGCCCCAAAGAAAAAAATAAAACAAAAATAGAGATAAGTAGCACCATGCTTAGAGACTGCCAATATTGAGTCTTATGGAGAAACAATGTGGATTATCTACTTCTTGTTTCTTAAAGCAAATAAAGTTTAATTCTACCTTTTTGGGAAATGAACAGATTTTCTGCTGAAACAGTTTGTTGATGTATACAAAAAAAGTAACTCTAATTTTAAACAATTTGTTTCCTGAACCAAAATCAGAAAGGAAAATAAAAAGTAATTTTTTAACCTCCAAATGGCATGTTATAATATTTATAGCACTTCCACCAGGCTATGGCTCTTTTTATTGTTAACCATTTCTTCCACTTTAATCATTTTTGGACAGAATACTCAATACTTTTTATTGATACAGAATACTTTTTATAGATATAGAATCTTTGAAAGTCAATTCAATGACTGTTCATAATTTTAATTATATTTGTTACTCTGTTTAGGTTTTCTTAAAGTTTATTTAGCTTTTTTTAGATGAACCATTCAACATTAATAAAAAGAAATATAGTACAGTTTTTAGAAATATAACTCAAATTGTAGACCTCATTCCCATGACCTGATGGAATGGTTTGAGGTTCTTTATGTTCCTGGAGCAAGCAGATGCCCTTGGGCTCTACTAGCATGAGACAGGACATATGGAGATGTTACTGGTGCCCGCTCGAGCCAATTGATGATGAACGGGAAGACAGTGATAGTGAAACAGTGATAACTCATTTTTTACTTCCTCTGCATGAATTCCTTTTATACAGAATTTGAGATTACATTGCCTCTAAACCCCAACCCTCCTTTATGATATGAATTTAAATCTTTCTTGCCTTCAGGTTTATTCTCTCTCTCTCTCTCTCTCTCTCTCTCTCTCTCTCTCTCTCTCTCTTTTGCTTTTTTGGTCACACCAGTCAATGCTTAGTGGCTACTCCTGGCTCTGCCCTCAGGAATTAGTCTCAGTGGTGCGACTATATGGGGTGGCAGGGATGGAACCCTGGTGCAAGGCAAACACCCTACCTGCTGTACTATCACTCCGGCCCCTCTTTCTTTTTATTTTTTAAAATTTATTATTATTATTATTATTATTATTATTATTATTTTGCTTTTTTGGGTCACACCTGGCAATGCTTAGGGGTTACTCCTGGCTGTGCACTCAGGAATTACTCCTGGCGGTGCTTGGGGACCATATGGGATGCCGGAGGATTGAACCGGGTCAGCCGCGTGCAAGGCAAACACCCTCCCTGCTGGACTATCGCTCTGGCCCCTGGCCCCTCTTTCTGTCCTTTGTAAATTCAGTTCTCTGCAAGTATTCTGGCACCCCTAGCTTCTCCCATCAGCTACATTTGGCACATCTGTTTGTTTGTCCCTTTACCCAGGGAATAGGTATGTTTCTGCTCTCTTCTTATCTCTACCCGTTTTCTTCTTTTATTACCATACCCAGCATATGTTTTCAGTTTCTTTTTCTTTGAGGGGGAGTCTTTCCAACTGTAATCAGGCAGCCCTGGTGTCACTGCTGGCCATGTACCACCTGGATCCAGTAATGAGGAGCAGCAATGCTATGATAGTGCTTGGGCGAACCACCTGGTGGCAGGCATTCAACTGGGCCTCCACATGTCAGGCAGGAGCTCCAATCATTGAGCTATTTCCCTGTCCCTATTTAGCCACATTCCCAAACCATCCTTACAGCTCCCAGAATTTTTTTTTTTTTTTTTTTACTTTTTGGGTCACACCAGGCGATGCTCAGGGGTTACTCCTGGCTCTGCACTCAGGACCATATGGGATGCTAGGGATCGAACCCTGGCCTGCACAGGCCGGCCATGTGCAAGGCAAATGCCCTACCGCTGGGCTATCGCTCCGCCCCCTAAATATTTTTTATTAATAAAGGTCAGATTCTTATATTCAGTGGCACAGATAGTCTGAGAAGAAAGATAGTAACACATAGCCAGGTCAACAAGAGAGCTATAAGCTGATTGCATCTTGCCATACTGGGTCCAGTAACACCAGTCTCCTGCTCTTCCAGATGTCAACATTTTAGTTGCTAGTTTACATGAGTTCGTGGAGGAAGGAAAATTGGGGTAAAGATTGAAAATTAAAATGTTAATTCTGGATATGGGAGGGTGCTAAGAAGAGTTTCCTGTTCATAGTCTTTGCCAACCTGTATTGTAACATTTAAAGAAATAATGTAGCTGAATCTTGCATTACAAGTCAAAAGTTAGACTTTCAGACTAATGAATTCACTCTCACCCACATTTTGTATTCTGCTGAGACCACATGCAAGCTAAGCTTATTTTTACAAATGAGTAATTTGAGACTCAGAGTGCCCCAGTGTTAGAGGTGAGATGTAACAGCAGGACTGATTGACTGCAAAGAACAACTTCTTACATTAAGAATGTTACATGACATTACTCATTAATATTCTTTAACATTTGCAAAGGGAGCTTGCAGTTATTTCTTTTCTTTTTTTTTTTTTTTAAGCAGCCACATGAAGTAGTACAGTCCTTATTATCACCACCTGTTCGGGGTGGTGAACTCAAGGTTTTGGGGAAGACTATTATTTAGTGATACTGAGAGAATTAACAAAGGTTGAAAAATTATTAGGTAGTAGAAACTGGATTCATATACTATGAGATTTTCTGATTATAGAAATTTTATTGTGCTATATCATGCCACATAAAATCCACAGCTGTACATTTTCTAGAATACTGTTTCCAATTATGCCCACTCTTCTCTACAAAGACAAATATGATAGATAACACACAGCTAAAAACCATGCATTTATGCATGTATGTATGTATTTATTTTCCTGGTGCTGGGATCAAGCCCAGTCTCATGGGTGAAAGCCCAATCTCATGTAGTTTACCACTGAGCTACATCCCCAGTCTCAAATTTACTAGTAAAAATTTGTTCAACAATTTCATAAAAAATTTTATTTTTTTCGTGGTGTTGGATATCAAATGCACACATTAAATTCTCTCTCTACCACTGAGCTATATGCTTGGCTCTTTGGTCAAACATCTGAGTTATTTTTCTTGTTAATAGATTAGCATTCAGTCCATTGCGTTATCATATCTGATTCTTTGGCTGTACCCAGTGCTTACTACTGGTTTTGAGCTCAGGGACACTCCTGGCAGGGTTCAGGGAATTGTAAGTAGTTAGACTTAACAAGATCAGTTACATGTAAGGCAGATGCCTTGTCCCTTATAGTATCTTTCTGGCTTCAGTTTAGTAATTTTTAAATTTTTTTTTTGCACTTGATCCTTTTTAGTATTTTAGCACTTGATCTCTCCTTCTCAGAGCTCTCTATTGTTTTCTGTCATCCAGTCAACATCCTTGTCATTGTCACTTTGAATTGTTTGTAGAAAAGATTAGAGAGTTCTTGTGTGCTTGGGTTTCTTCCCAATTTTGTTCTTCATCTGTTAGTGTGGGTGAATTCTCTCATTGCTTTATGATGCCTGGTGTAATGTGAGTACTAGCAGTGAGGGTCTGGCTTTTTGTAGGCCTAAGGGTACTATATAGTTCTCCATCAGATGATTCCTCCCAGAGACTGGTTCTGATCTATGACCACAGCTGGAAATTTGCTGTCACAAGCTTACTATGTCAATTGAATCTTTTTCTAAAATTGTGTTGTATCACTATGAGATAGACAATTACGAAGCTGTTCATGACTGGGTTCCAGTCATATAGTGTTCGGCACCCTTTCAGCCACCGGAGCACATTTCCGCCACCAGCATCCTCTGATTCCCTCCCTTTCCCCAAAATGTTTTTTATTGCAGGCACTTTTGTTCTCTCTCTTTGTTTCTCCCTTTGTCCATTTTGGTCCGCAGTACATTCACTAAGGGATTATCATGTATATCCCTTTGCCTACTTACAATACTCAGTTCTCGTCTAGCCTTACCATTTTCAAATATTACAAATGAAAACTTGAGGCCAGAAAAAGACCAGTGCTACCACTCAGCTTTTACAGTGTTGGTGCCACCAATGTAGACACAACTGGATTCTGGGTGTTCAGGAATGGCCAATTGCACAGCAACTCTAGGCACCTGTGATATTCACTAGGTTGCTGTGTCTGCCTGCACCTATTGTCTATCGGCTGCAAGCTAAACTGGGAAACTCCTGGGGCCCAAAACTCCCAACTTTGTTTTGGGTCCCAAGCCTGATGTCTCTTTTATCATCTTGTTTTCTGTTTTTTTCTCTCTTTTCTTTCCTCCCCATCTATTCTCCTCCTTTTCACCTTTCTTCCCTCTTCTTTCTTTCTCTTCTCCTCTCTCTCTCTCTCTCTCTCTCTCTCTCTCTCTCTCTCTCTCTCTCTCTCTCTTTCTTTCTCCTCACAAACCTGTTGCACTAAGGGTTCCCTTCTTGCTCTATGCTCAAGGATCTCGCCTGGCCATGCTCAGCATACCCTATATAGGTCCAGTGTTTGAGTTCAGTTGCATGCAATACAAGCCCTTTCCCACTGCACTGTTTTGCCACTTTCTCCTTCCTCTCTCTTTAAGATGGCTGCACATCCAATAATGCTCAGGGCATACCCTTAATTCCATGTTCAAGGATCACTCTTGGTGGTGCCCAGGGCATATTTGGCACAGAGGACTGAACAGGGGTTAGCTAAATACAGGAGGCTTAACCCTTGTACTATCTCTCAAGCTCAGGCCTGCCTGGTTTCTTGCAAAGATTTCAACTGTTCAACCAAGGGCTGAATGTGTGCAAGCAACCAGAAGTGAATACGAGTAGGTGACTTTGGTCTTTCTTTTCACTGGGGGGCAACATATGAGGGGGCACAGTTCACCATTTCACAGCTGTTGGGTGACATATCCTACTGAGCCTTAGGCTCCAGTTACACTTAGCTAGGACTACAATTCTGCTAGGGAGATTTTCTCTCTGGGAATCAGTTCTGGCATTTGTGAAGCAAAGAGCCCACTTGAAGAGCTGCATTTCAATAGGGTCATTCACCTGGCTTCATCCCAAGATAGCCCAGCCCACGATGGGCTGGGCTTGAAGGTTTTGGCAGGCTTCTATCTACAATACAAGCTAGGAGAAAGGAGAAGGACCTTTAGCCATTTTGGCTTCTCTTTGCTTTCTGCCTCTCCTTGCATTCTCTTCCCTGTTAGGCCTTAGCATGTGGTAGCGGCCATTTTGGCGTAGGATTCTAAACCTACACGTGACCAGGGCCCAGCTAGGAACTTAAGTCTGGGGTTTTCCTGTTACTAGATTGTATACCAGAACGTGTGAGAGTAAAGCCTTTTAAATCTGTGCTGGATTCCTGAGTTTTCATGCATTCCCTGCCAACTTCGGAGGTAGAAACTTCGTTCCCTGATATTGTTGGGGATCCCAGTGGCTCCGTCACTCTCTGCCTCGGTATGTGGATGGTGGTTTTTGCCCCTGGGTATGTAGTTTCCCCCCCAAATAGGCTAAAAAAGACTTGCTTTTCAAGTTTGCAGAAGGTACACATTGTATAAATGCTGGCCCTGGACTTAATTTTGTGGCACTGGTCCAGTCTGCATCACATCTTCTGTCAGTTAATTTCAGTCTTAGAAATTTCCATTCTCTCTCGGGGCATATGCTCTTTAGCTGCATTTTGATGGCTCCAGTTCATGTGAAAAATCAAAAGATAGTTGTTGTCTCTCTAGTCTTTTCAGTGGAGCTTCAATGCAAAAAAATCTGTTTATTTTTCCTGCAGTTTTCAGTTTTATTAAGGATTCTTTTTTTGGGTATCAAAATGCTTTATTTTGTTTTAATTTTTTTATTGCTTTTTAAATTTTATTTTATTATACCACTGTGAGATATACAATTACAAAGTTAATGTTTAGGTCTCGGTTTTACAGTGTTCTAGCACCCATCCCTTCATCAGTGCCCATTTCCAAATCACCACCATGTCCCCAGTTCCCTCCCACCTCTCCTAGCTTGCCTCTATGGTAGGTTCTTTTTTAAAAAATATTTTATTATACCACTGTGAGATAATGAAATATTTATTATTAAAAAATAATAATAAAATAAAATAAAAAATACAATTACAACGTTATTCATGTTTAGAGATTTCGGTCACATAGTGTTCCAGCACCCTGCCCTCCACCAGTGCCCATTTCCCACCACCAATGTCCCCAATTCCCTCCCCACTCCCATAGCCTGCCTAAATGGCAGGTTCTTTATCTCTTTTCTCTCTCCCTCTCTCTCTTTTGCTTCTCTTACACATTGTGGGTTGCACTACATACACTTAGAGGCCATCATGTGCATTTTTTTGCCTGTATTTAATGCTCATTTCTAGGTTGGTATTAGCCCTTTTGACATTTATTCACACATGTTCCCTTCTCTGTCTTACCTAACCTCTGACTCCCACACGCTTCATGTAATTTCACTTTTAGTAAGACCCCCTGATCCACGTTTTGCCTGACATTGGATTTTGGTGTCATTATATATATATATATATGTCATGCAAATAAATGCAGTCATTCTATATCTCACTCTTTCCTTCTGACTAATTTCACTCAACATGATCCTTTCCATGTCCATCCATTTATAGGCAAATTTCATAATTTCATTTTTCCTAACAGCTGCATAGTATTCCATTGTGCAGATGTACCACAGTTTATTTTTTCTTTTTTTTCCTTTTTTAAAAAAATTTTTATTATACCACCATGAAACATACAATTACAAAGGTGTTCATAATTAGTTCTTGGTAATACAGTATTCCAGCACCTATCCCTCTACCAGTGCCCCATTTCCACCACCAATGTACCCCCCCCCCACCCACCTCCAGGCTGCCTCAATAGCCCCTTTTCCTCTCTTTCTTTCTCTCTGTCTCTGCATCTCTCTCTCTTCTTTTTGCACATTGTGACTAGCCCTGAAGATATTTAGAGTTTATCACTTAAGTCTCTTTGTGTATATTCAATGGTGAGTTTTAGTCTGCCATTAACATTTCCCACACTTAGTAAAACACTGGTATCTATTTATATCATATAAATGAATGCAGTCATTCTATATCTGTCTTTTTCCTTCTGACTAATTTCACTCAGCATGATAGTCTCCATGTCCATCCATTTGCAGGTAAATTTCATAATTTCGTCTTCTCTCACAGCTGCATAGTATTCCATTGTGTAGATGTACCACAGTTTCTTTAGCCAGTCCTCTGTTCTCGGGCATTTAGTTTGTTTCCAGATTCTAGCTCTTGTGAATAGTGCTGCTATTAAAATAAAAGTGCGGATTGTGTTTCCGCTGTGTGTTTTTGGCTTCCCAGGGTATATTCCCAGGAGGGGTATGGCTGGGTCAAAAGGGAGCTCAATTTCTAGTCTTTGGAGGAATGTCCATATTGTTTTCCAGAAACGTTGTACAAGTCGACATTCCCACCAACAATGTAAGAGAGTCCCCTTTTCCCAGCATCCACGCCAGCACTTGTTGCTTTTACCCTTTTGGATATGGGCCACTCTCTGTGGTGTGAGGTGATATCTCATTGTTGTTTTGATTTGCATCTCTCTGATAATTAGTGATGATGATCATTTTTTTCATATGCCTTTTGGCCATTCGAATTTCTTCCTTGTCAAAGTTTCTATTCATCTCTTCTCCCCATCTTTTAATGGGGCTGGCTGTTTTCTTCTTATATAGCTGTACCAGTGCCTGATATATCCTGGATATTAACCCCTTATCAGATGGGTATTAGGTGAATATTCTTTCCCATTCTGTGGACTGTCTTTCTATCTTGATCACTGATCACTGTTGGTGCAGAAGCTCTTTAGTTTCATGTAGTCCCATATGTTTATCTTTTCTTCTAGTTGCTTTGTTAATGGTGTTTCACCTTTGAAGATGTCTTTAGCTTCAATGTTGTGGAGGGTTTTTCCTATATTTTCTTCAATGTACTTTATGGATTCAGGTCTGATATTGAGATATTTAATCCATTTTGATCTGATTTTTTGTGCAAGGTTTTAGACACTGGTCCAAATTCATTAGCTGTCCAGTTTTCCCAGCACCACTTGTTGAAGAGACTTTCCTTACTCCAGTTTGGACTCTTTGCACCTTTATCAAAGATTAAATGATCATGTCTTTGAGGGTGGGTGTCAGGATACTCAACTCTGTTCCATAGGTCCACAGGTCTGTTTTTATTCCAATACCACGCTGTTTTAATTACTACTGCTTTGTAATACAGTTTGAGGTTGGGAAAGGTGATTCCTCCCATCTTCTTTTTCCCAAGGATTGCTTTAGCTATCCATGGGAGTTTATTGTTCCATACGAATTTCAGGAGTGTTTGGTCAATTTCTTTGAAAATGTCATGGGTATCCTTATAGGGATCACATTGAATGTGTACAAAGCTCTAGGGAGCATTACCATCTTGACAATGTTAATTCTCCCCATCCATGAGCAGGGAATGTGTTTCCATTTCCTCATGTCCTCTTTTATTTCTTGAAGCAGTGTCTTGTATTCTCTTTGTATAGGTCCTTTACACACTTGGTTAAACTGATTCCTAAGTATTTGATTTTTTTGGCACAATTGTGAATGGAATTGATTTAATATCCCTTTCTTCTCTTTCGTTATTTGTATACAGGAAAGCCACCGACTTTTGGGTATTGATTTTGTACCCTGCCACTCTACTATAAATATCTATTGTTTCTGAGAGTTTTTTGGGTCGAGAGTTTCGGGTTCTCTAAGTATAATATCATGTCATCTGCAAATAATGATAGCTTGATTTCTTCCTTGCCTATCTGGATGCCCTTAATGTCCTTTTCTTCTCTGATTGCTATGGCGGAGTACTACCAGTACTATATTGAATAAAAGAGGTGAGAGAGGGCAACCTTGTTGTGTTCCTGATCTTAAGGGGAAGGCTTTCAAATTTTCCCCATTGAGAATGATACTCGCTGTGGGCTTTTGTTAGATGGCTTTGACTATCTTGAGGAAGCTTCCTTCAATTCCCATTTTCTGGAGGGTTTTAATCATGAATGGGTGCTGGATCTTGTCAAATGCTTTTTCTGCGTCTATTGATAGCATCATATGGTTTTTTATTTTTTTCTCTTATTGATATGATGTATTATGTTGATTGATTTGCGGATGTTGAACCATCCTTGCACTCTATGGTAGGTTCTTTATCTCTTTTCTCTTTTTCTGCCTGTATTCAATGCTCAGTTCTAGGCTGGTATTATCACTTTTGACAATTATTAGCACACTGTTCTCTTCTCTGTCTTACCTAACCACTGACTCCCACACATTTGTGGTAGATTCCACATTTGACAAGACCTCCTGATCCATGTTTTGCTTGACCTTGGATATTGGTTTATTACTATATATATATTTATATCATGCAAATAAATGCAGTAATTCTATATCTGTCTTTTTCCTTCTGGCTAATTTCACTCAACATGATCCCCTACATGTCCATCCATTTATAAGCAAATTTCATAACTTCACTTTTCCTAACAGCTGCATATTATTCCGTTGTGTAGCTGTATCAAGGTTTCTTTATCCAGTCATCAGTTCTCAGGCACTCTGGTTGTTTCTAGATTCTGACTATTGTGAATAGTGCTACTATGAAAATAGTAGCTGGGAAAATTGTGGACAGAAGTGGTACTGGTGAAAGGATTAAAACAATCTATTACCAAAACTCAATCAGAAATAACTTTGTAATATCACATTGTTGGAGGACATGCACTAATGAGCTCCTGGTCTTTGCTAGCCAATTGCTTTAGCTTTTTTTAAGAGACAGCTGCATTCTGCTTTGGGCATATCACAATGACAGATAGGGGGCAGGAAGATAGTTTGAATCTGTGGCTCTCTGAATGGCAGAATATTCTTACCACCAATTCTATGTTAGCTGGGTCCCATGGGTTTTCACGGGTCCCCATGAGAGAATTTGTACATGTAGAGTTTTAACAGGATGGCCCTGGTGACGTTTGGATCCATTGTTTTTTTTTTCCTCTTTGGGTCACACCTGGCCATGCTCAGGGGTTATTCCTGGTGCTACACTCCAGGATTTACTCCCGGAGTGCTCGGGGGACCATATGGGATGCCAGGGACTTGAATCTGGGTTGGCCTCATGCAAGGCAAATGCCCTACCCACTATGCTCCAGGTCCCTGGAACCACCATTAAGTCATTAACCCTGCTAGCTCAAAGAGCCATGTTAGTTTGTCCCTGGGCAAGTGAACATGACTCAGTATTATGAAAGGCAAAACGAGCAATACTATTCTGAAACAGATTGGAAATTGTGGAGGTTTAGAGATATAGCTGGCAATATATATTCATGGTATAAGATATTATGCTATTCTCCATAAATTGAATCCTGAATTCCTCACTTATGTTGCCCCCTACCCATGGTGTATTGTAAGGGAACTTTGAGAGGCAGGAATTGGCACTGGTAAATTAGCATTTGCTAGGACTGGACTGGGGGTGATACCTGGAAATTTGCATTTGTGTGAGTATCTTTGGGCCCATGTGGGAAGGCAGGCCCTGATCTCATGGAGGAGGATACCTGTCCTTTGTCCCTAGCTAACCCAGCTCACGAAGGCCTGGGGTAGATGCTTTTGGCGTGCTTGGGGTATATAAAAGATGCATAGAAGAAGAAGCATCTGCCCATCTTGGCTAGGGATTCCCTACCTGAACATGTGGCCTGGGTCCAGCTAGGAATTGGAAGTTTGGGGTTCTCCTGACCTTGGATTGCATTACCAGAACTTGTTTAAGTAAAGCTTAAACAAGCTTAAACTTTGCTGAGCTCGTGAATTCTGTCCGTCCGCCACTGGCTCTAGAGTCAAGGGAGCCTATTCTCCCCTTTATTGTTTGGGACTCCAAGAACCCCCCCAAACACACAGTGACTAATAAAAATTTTAAAAAAAGTATTTGAGAAGTTAAATGGACTAAAATTGTATGTATAATTTAGACTGATGGTGATATGAATCAACTTTTATGATATGATGCCTATTACTAAATGGAAATAGACATGATTAGAAACAATAATTAAAATATGATCTGTCTACAGAAATAAATTCAAAATAGTTATAGGAAAATTATGAGAATAATGATAGTGGAAATAATAATATTTACATCATTTATTTTTAATAAATGATAATGAAGTTTCAGATACATAATTCAGAGTTTTATACATTTTAACCCTCATAGTAACCAATTAGTTCCTTTATTATTAATTAATTTAGCATTTAATTGAATATTCTTGTTCTATGCACTGTGCTAAATGTTAGCACTATAGCTGTGAGCATTACCCAGGGTTTATAATTTTTCTAAATCTTATTATTGCCCCAAGTCTAATGAAAATTAGGGAGGTTATCCCACACATTCACGAGTCTTCTGGTCCAACATCTGTTTCAAATAAACAAACAGGCTCTTAAGACTACTTAGTCTATTCAGATAGCTACAGCACAGAAATCAGTTTTCCCACAGGGCAGCTTTAGGCCTTCCTTTATGTAGGAGACCCTGCACAATTTCACAATCTTCCTAAACCATCTCTTAGGTGGGTCAGATGATGGTTCAGACTCAGAAAGCTAAGAGCCACATTGGGTAGGTGAAGAAATCATCCTGACACTTGTGTTTCATTCTCCATTTAACAATTCCATGTACACTGGATCCAGGTTCCTCATCATAATCTTATTGAACCCAGGGAAATGTATGTTTTGCATGTGAGAGGTCACAGCTTGGATCCTTCATGCAGCAATACTTGACTCCCTGGTACTATCATGTTTTACCCTTGCGGCCCTGAGTACCATCTCGGTGTGACCTGGTGAACCCTGAGTAATACAAATATGTGACTGTGGCCCCCAACACTGCTTGTCCAAAAACCACTGTATTTTAGGACCTGACCATCTGACAATTAGGCCTGGCACTGCAAAACCAAACAAGTGTATCACTAACGTGATCCAGCTTCCTGAATACTGTTGGGGGAGTTCTCTGCCTCCCGAAATAAATATTAACTATCATTTTAAGTATTTGTGGTCCATTTTTGTTTCTCCTGGTTCAAAACATTTTATTTATACAAAGACAATCTCTGAATGCAGCAGTTATGTGCACCTAGGCCGAGAAGTCAGCATGATGAACAACCTAAAACTGAGCTGCAAAGAAGGAGGAGGGCAGCATGGAATGCCTTCAAAAGCATCAAATAAATAGCGAACAAGACAAAAAACTTCCAGCTCGGGCAAATCTCTTCGACTCCACCATTCTCCCTGCATTAACATACGCCTCAGAGAACTGGGTCCTACGAAAGCAGGATGAGAATGCTATTCGGGTCTCCCAGAGAGGAATTGAAAGAGCTATGCTTGGAATATCACGCCTCTCAAGTGAGAGAAGGAATCTGGAGTTCCGACCTCCGTCGCTGTCCCAGAATCAGGGACGCTGTCTCATTTGCCAAGGCAATCGAAAATCAGATGGGCTGGACATGTAATGTGATTTGGAGACGACTGCTGGACTAGAGCCGCTACCGACTGGATCCCACGGGACATCAAAAGATCATGTGG
Organism: Cryptotis parvus; assembly: GCA_021461705.1. NCBI lineage: Eukaryota > Metazoa > Chordata > Mammalia > Eulipotyphla > Soricidae > Cryptotis > Cryptotis parvus. The sequence continues at coordinate 23,398 of JAJIBD010010933.1, forward strand.
CCACCTACCTACAAGATGGTCAGACTTCTTCGTCAAGACCCTGAACGAACGGTTTGAGCCTCTTTGTATTCCTGAAGCAACCAGATGCCATTGGGCTACACTGGCACATGATAGGGTCAAATGACAATGTTACTGGCGCCCTCTCGAGCAAATCGATGAATAACAGGATGCCAAGTGATCAAGTGAATAGTTTGCTAATCAGAGGTCTTTTCCATCAAAACCAATGTTACCTTAGAAATATACCTAACAACTTATTCCTATATCATATTATTAGGGAAATAGAATTCAAGAGTGCAACATATGATTAAATTCTCATGCATATAAAGGGAAAGCAACTATCAAATAAGTGACAGAGGACTCAGACTCAGGTCTGTGGAAATGGATGTCCCGCTTCTGTGCTTTATTGAATGGGATCAAAGATGATCTCTGGGAAGAAAGAATTTAGATAGCATTGACTCTTCATGCTTTCAGAACATTCAATTTCCTTTTCTAGTGAAAACAAATTTGATCACAAAATGTGATCAAAAATGGAGTTTTAATTCGAATAAAAACAAATTTGATCACAAAATGTGATCAAATGTTTTTATTAAAATGATAGCAACCTGAAAGTATTATTGTAACTTTAAGTGATACTATGAAACAAGATGATATACACACTTGTGTTGTGATGAGAATGTTGTATAACTGAGATGAACAGGAAAAGAAGAAGTCCTAACAGATATGTACTCTAAGGAACTTTTCTCTTCTCTTATTTTCTAAAAAAATGCTTGTTATTCTTGCAATAAAATAAAATGCAATTATTAAAGTATAAAAGGACATAATGATCAGACTATAAATTATTTGAAATGCCAGATCCTACAAATGTCTTTCTAAGATAATAAATTTAGTTCTGTATTTCTTATTTCTTTGTGCAGGTGAATACATAGGATATTAAATTTAACTATATTAGGAATTCGTCTAAATTTTGAAATGCATACAGGGGGTGTGGAAGACGGTAAAAAGGGGTTAACTAAAGTTTTATTCCTGTGGGGAGGGAGAGTGGGCAATTAGGGCAGACAAAGCTCCACTACGTCCATGATAGATATGGTCACTCTGGACAAGAACTAAGTGCTGAAAGGAGGTAAAGGCATAAACATGATAACCTTTTGCACTGTGTTCCAAAACATAATACCCACAAAGAGAGAGAGAGAGAGAGAGAGAGAGAGAGAGAGAGAGAGAGAGAGAAAGAAATGTTTGCTATAGAGGCAGACTGTGGTGGGAGGCGGTGAAGGGGAAAAGAGGGATTCTGGTGGTGGGAAATGAACACTGGTGAACTAAGGACAGGTGTTGGAACATTGTATGAGGGAAACCAGTCGAGGAACCAGTCATACACCTTGTATGAGAAACTTTGTAACTGTGTATCTCGTGGTGATTCAATTAAAAAGAAAGTTTTGTTCCTTTCATGAAAGCCACCTACTTAGGTAGAAGAATGTGTCCCTGACTCCTGCTGTATTTCTGTTCCAACATCTCTACTTAAGTACATTATGGTAAGTTCTCTAGGTCTGGATTAACATGGCAGAGGGCATAATGCAAAGACGTATTGCTCAGTTCCTTTGACACATTATTTGTCTGTGGTTATTTCATATATAATTATCTTGGTTATAGTTACTCAAGTACCTTCTTTCAAAACTCACATTTTGGGCTTTATATGATCCTTCTTTGGCCAAGGACTCATATAATTGGATAGCTGCTGTTATGTTTTGTGTGCCAAAATTTCCAAACAGCAAAGCATCAGCCATTTTCTCCATTGCTTTCAAGTTTCCCATGTCAGCTGCTTTGGCAAAGAATATGTAGGCTCTGTTGCAAGAATGGGAAGTCAGAAATTGTATTATTAAATATGAAACATGCTGTTCTTCATACTACCGCTTCATATTACAGCTTCAAACTACTCTACTAGGACGACCCAGAAGTTAATATTTAACAGTACAATATAGCTAAAGTATATTATACCTCTAGACTAATAGTTTTTTCAAGTCTGTATAAAATCTGTTTCAAATAAACCTGAAAGCTACTAAAAAGGAACTAAAAGTAAAGCTACTAAAAAGGAACTATTTGTTGGATGCATCATGCATTATCTAATTACCAAGTAACATGAAAAACTGAGGTACTTGTCCTAAAATAGTGATCTCTTTTCTGGTCCAAAAATTACAATTTTTAAAAATAAAATTAATTCTGAATCTGTGTAAAACAAAATACCCCAAAGCAACAAAATATTGAAAACTAGAATGTCACATCTAGGAAGTTACATGAAGACACTGGTCCTTTTATATTCTGAAATTATTTTCTAAAACAGAATATGTTCTTTAGCATGGTAAAACCAGACTATGGAGAATCAGCTATCGCATTAAAACTCCATAATGATTTTTAGCACTTTAGAATTTTTTTTTATCTGGGCTCAAATTCTGGCTCTATACTTATTAGTTTGAGAACTATGTATGAGAATTACAGTCCATTTATCCTCATCAAATAATGAGAATAATAAAGCATCTATTTCATAGAATGCTGAGAATAGTCAACCAGACAATCCAGGTGGAATGTTTTGTATAGTGCCTATTATAGAATAGGCACTGAGTAAATATAACTATTATTACTAGAACAATTGCATATATTCTGAAGTTTTATAGTATGATAGCTGTGCATAAATGCCATACAATTTTATGGTTTCAATTATAGAGGTCATAGTGTTACAGAAGGTTGAGGTGGAGAGCACCAGGTTACTTTAAATCTCCACCACTGAAACAGGTAGAATCAGGATGTAAAAGGGAATGGCCGGGATGGGGTTTGGCTACAGATAAGAGGTCCTGAAAGCTAGCCCATCAAAGCTGGGTTTCTTCCATTTTTCAGAACAAGGAATCTCTGGACCCACCTCTCTCTCCACAGGACCACCAGGCCAGGTAGGCTGCATATGCCAGGTCAGGGCTTAGTACAGGCAGGCATCTCAGGGTCAGACAAGGTGCAGAATCTGACAGCGCTGGGACGCCCAGGACAATTAGGTACAGGCTGGGCTCAGATGCCCAGGATAGCTCAGGTGCAGGCAGGGCTTGGATGCCCTGGAAAGGATAAAATGCTGAATCCAGGACTCTCACCCGCCTGCACAGTGGAGGAGAGTAGGAAACTGGGACTAGGCAACAGGAACTGTTGGGGTACAGCTAGAAGACCCAGCAATAGTGCAGAGCAAAGATGTGGTCCACATGGGTGGCAGTCTTGGGAAAAGCATACACTCGAGTAGAGAGCAGCACGAGGACAGGACCAGTGACGTCGTTCACCGAGGCGAGTAGGCTGCGTGGGACAGGAGAGGAAGTCGTACACTGGACCGGGCACTGCTAGAGGCAGACCAGGATGCTGTTCATGTGAAATAGAGAGGCCTAGCTGTCTGGGGAGGGACCTGGAACTTTTCTTCTTCTGAATTTTGTATGCAAATCATTCATACAATTCTCAAGAATCCACAAGTACATGAAAATCCACTTTTGTATTAAGAGCTAGTGCAATAGTACAGTAAAGTGTTTGCTTTGCACACAGCTGACCCGAGTTTGGGTCCCAAACACCACCAAGACTGATCTCTAGAAAAAAAAACTGATCTCTGAACATAGAGTCAGGAGTAGGCCCTGGGCACCACTAGCTGTGGTCCCAAATGCCCCAAACAACAGCAAATTGTATAGATCATAATATAGTTTTACAACTTTTTTGTAAAACTTTCTGATCAGATGTTACCTGAACTTGATGCAAGTAGGGAGAGTTGCAAGTTCATATGGATACTTTGGAGATTAATTTTTACTCTTTTTGATAGCAGTAATATCAGAAATTATTAATTATTAACCTTTACTTGTGACCTGACTCAAATACAGGAACAAACACATAGTCTACTATTAGTACCAACTCAAGAGGACCAGGAGACAGTTTTGTGTATTGCCTGTGAATGCTGATACTGAAGTATAATACTCTTGGTCAGGAGAGAGAGAAAGACAAAGGAAGCCACAATCTGAGTTACATCCAGGTAGACCTCAGTGTTTGGAATCGCAAACCAGAGAATAGGAGCCATTAAGATGAAGAGAATCCAGGACATGAAGCAAAAAATTAAAATCAAAGCAAGCAGAGACTTGGGGGAGCAGAAGGCAAACAGTAAAATTTCAAAGGTCAATGAGTTCAAATTTCTGGCACTGGGGATAAAGAATGTAATCAGAGCATAGACTCTCAGTAGACCTTCAGTCATTCGCTTACTACCACCACATAGCCTGTTAAACAAGAAGGGCACCAATGTAAACCAGGGCGCAGAAACATGACATGGACTTCAGAGGCAGCAGTATACCAGTTTTCAGCCAAATGGAGTAGTAGTAGTAGATTGCATAACAACTACTTCTAGTGTTTTTGATTCCTAGGGAAAGCATGTCAGGTGACCAGTTAGAGTGTTTAAGGTGATAGAAGAACTATCAGGACACAGGACTAAGACAAGTTGTTGGTAAATGAGATAGGATTAAAAGCTGAACTGTAATTCCAAGAGGGTAAACTGGACAATGGGGGAGATTTCTAAGTGAAAATTGAGATCTGTTGATTGTCTCTAAAGGGTTAGGCAATGAGGCCAGTAGGAAGGGATACATAACTTGTGTGCACTGGGAAATAGGATCCTCTGGGTATCACAAGGTATAAATAGGCTAAAAGTCCCCAGTGCACTGCCAGGAATGTCTCGTGGGACAACTACTACTGGAGCTGAGCAGCACTACATCACTGGGCCTGAGTTTTGAACTGTTCTGCCTGAGTATGTCAGGAGTGGTTCCACCATCCCCTAAGCACTGCTTAGAAGTCTCTCTCCTGTAAAGGAACTCAAAGATCTGGCATTGGATTTCAAAGTAGGTTCTTAGGGAGAGGGAGGTAAAACGCATTTCTAGGAAATCAGAAACATGTGGGGACCAATTTTTGCTGATGGAATTGCTCAATGAATGATGGCCACTCTGACTGTCACCAAATTGTCTTCACCTTTTTAGAAAATTGTGTTTTAATATAACATAAACTTACTTGATAACTACATCTACTAATTTGTCACATTGCATTGTAATATATGAGCTAGCTATGCATGCATCATTGAAAGTCAACATGTGGTTAAACTACATTAAATGTAGCACAAAGGGGGCCGGAGTAATAATCCAATGAGTAGGATGTTTGCCTTGCATGCGGCCGACCCAGGTTCAATCCCGGCATTCCATATGGTCCCCCATGCAGTACCAGGAGTAATTCCTGAGCACAGAGTCAGGAGTAACCCCTGAGCATCACTGGGTGTGACCCAAAAAGCAAAAAAAAAAAAAGTAGCACTGAGAGTCAGATACTGCTCTTCATCAGTCATTTGCCACTTTAATCCCAAAGTTACCCAATCCTTCTACCTTCCCTTCTGATACCTTTAACTGCACTCATTAAGTCCATAAGTTCATTTCTCCTTTATTTAGCTCAACTGTTTGGTTTCTTTACGTTCCAAATGAGTGAAATCATAAACTATTTGTGTTCTTCTGACTGACTAACTTCATTAAGCATATGCTAGATTTAGCTATATTGTTATAAACAGGAAACTTTTATCTTATAGCTGAATAATAGTCCAATGTATATATATGCCATGTTTTCTTCATCCATCTATTAGTTGATGGAAACTTAGGTTGTTTAAAGTTCTTGGCTATTGTAAATAATTCTGCAGTAAAACACAGAGGTCCATGTTTTTGTATTTGAGTTTAGTTTTGTTTTATTTGTCTATACTCAGAAGAGGAATAACTAGTTGATATAAAATTTTATTTTGAGAATTCTCTGTACTGGATTTCCACAATGGCTGCATTAATTTATATTTGGGGATTGGACCATACCCAGTGGTGCTGAGCTTAGTAATAAATCATAAATTAATTTTATGATTTCTTGTTCTTTTTCTGTGAAGAATGCCTTTAAACCTTTAATAGGGTTACACTGAATTTGTTGATTGATTTCGGTTGTAGAGCTTATTGTTAATTTTTCTAACATGAGCACAAAATATCTTTTTATCTGCTTATGATTCTATTTTTTCCAACAGTGTCTTACAATTTTAATTATTTTTGCATGGAGGCCTTTCACACTTTTTGCTGTTTGGAGGGCACACCTAATGATGCTCAGGTCTTATTCCTGGCTCTGTACTCAGGGATCACTCCTCATGGGGCTCACAGGACCATATGTGGGGCTAGGGCTTGAACCATTTACAGAAAGCCTTTGATTCTGTGGAGACTGAAGCGGTCATCCAAGCCCTAGCCAAACAGGGCGTTCAAACCCAAAACATCAAGATCCGTCGTGAGCTGTATTATGGATTCACCACCAGAATCTCACCATTCTACAAAGAAGTGATCACTGATGTCAAAAGAGGGGTTCGACAGGGTGATACCATTTCACCAAAACTCTTCAGCGCCACCCTCGAGAACATCATGCGACAATTAGAATGGGAAGGAATGGGAGTGAAGATAGATGGTCGGCAACTACACCACCTCCGCTTCGTTGATGACATCGTTCTGATAACACCAAACATTAGCCAAGTGGCACAAATGCTGGCTGACTTTGACCGAGAATGTGGAAAGATAGGTCTACAGCTGAATCTGAAGAAAACTATGTTCATGAAGAATGAACTAGTTCCTGAGGCCCCATTCACTCTCAATGGAACAAACATCTCTGAATGCAGCAGTTATGTGTACCTAGGTCGAGAAGTCAACATGATGAACCACCTAAAACCTGAGCTGCGCAGGAGGAAGAGAGCGGCATGGAATGCCTTCAAAGGCATCGAAGAAATAGCTAGAAGGACAAAGAACCTCCGGCTCCGGGCACATCTCTTTGACTCCACTGTTCTCCCTGCATTAACATATGCCTCAGAGACCTGGGGCCTACGAAAGCAGGATGAGAATGCTATTCGGGTCTCCCAGAGAGGAATCGAAAGAGCTATGCTTGGAATATCACGTCTCACTCAAGTGAGTGAAGGAATCCGGAGTTCTGACCTCCGTCGCTATTCCAGAATCAGGGATGCTGTCTTGTTTGCCAAGGCTTCGAAAATCAGATGGGCTGGACATGTAATGCGATTTGGAGACAACCGTGGACTAGAGCCTTTACTGACTGGATCCCACAGGATGTCAAAAGATCACGTGGCCGCCCACCTACAAGATGGTCAGACTTCCTTGTAAAGACCCTGAAGGAACGGTTTGAGGCTCTTCATATTCCTGAATCAACCAGATGCCATTGGGCTACATTGGCACGTGATAGGGTCCAATGGAAATGTTATGCTGCTCGAGCAAATCGATGAATAACGGGATTCAAGTGATCAAGTGATCAAGGGCTTGAACCAGGGTCAGCTTCCTGCAAAGAAAACACACCTTACCCACTGTGCTGTTCTCTGGTCCTAGCCTTTTATGTTTTTTTTTAATGTGTATGAGTGATTAAAATCTTTCATTTCTTTTCCTTTTTAAAACATCTAATCACTGTGAATTACAAAGTTACAAAGATATTTATGACTGAGTTTCAGGCATACATTGTTTCAACACCAATCCTTCATCAGTGCCTGTCTTCAACAATGTCCCAAGTTTCCCTCCCATATCTCCAAGGCACTTTCCCCTTCCCCCATTATTCAAGTTTATCTGCCCTGCAGCCATCCAATGGTAAACTTCCTACTGAAGACCAGCTCTCCTGCTTTTTGTTTCTATTGTCATTGTCATTTGACATTCCCCTATAAAGTTTCTTTCTATCCCATATGTGGGAGAGATTATTCTGAGTCTGTTCCTCTCACTTTGACTGATTTCACTCAACATGATACTCTCCAGATCCAGTCACCTTGCAACAAATTGCATGACTATTTTTTCTTATGGCTGAATAGTATTCCATGAGCATATGTACCACAGTTTCTTTGCCCAGTCATCTGTAAGTGGGCTTTTTTGTATGTACTGCTGCTAGGGCAGAGGTGATATCAGCTCTCCCTGTGCTTAGCTGATCATAAGGTGCCCAGCAGGGAAGGAGGATTCTAGCTCTGGCCTGCCATCCCAATAGAGCCTCACAAGAAGCCAGAGGAACTCCCACATCATGAGGGCAGTCATTTTCAACATCCAGACTCCACAGCTCATCAGAGCTCCACCCAAGAGAAAAGCCGATCTCAAGCCCTGCTCCTTAGAGTCCCACCCTACAGCAAAGCCTATTTCGAGCCCAGGTATGCTTGATCCAGAGACTCAGATATACAGGGCAGAACTGCAACTGGCTTTCCCTGTGCTCAGCTGATCATGAGGTGCCCAGGAGAGAAGGCAGATTATAGCCCTGGTCCGCCATCCCAATAGAGCCTCACGAGAAGTCAGAGGAACCCCCGCACCATGAGGGCAGCCATTTTCAACAACTAGACTCCACAGCTTGTCAGAGCTCCACCCAGGAGAAAAGCTGATCTCTCCCCCTAGTGTGTGGCCATTTTGTGGCTGCATGGTTCATCAGTAAATGCATGGACTGAGAGCCTACTACTGAGAGTATCCCACTTGCACAGCAGAGCCTGGCAAGCTACCTGTGTTGTATTTGATATGCCAAAACAGTAACAATTATAGACCTCATTCCCATGATCTGAATGAATGGTTTGAAGCCCTTCATGTTCCTGGAGCAAGCAGATGCCCCTGGGCTACACTAGCACGTGACAGGATGCATGGAGATATTACTGGTGCAGGTGAGAGCAAATTGATGAACAATGGGAAGACAAGTGAAGTGACACAAGTGATGTAGTGTTGCAATGAACATAAGAGTACAGATATCTTGTCTGCATTGTGCTTTAGGCCCTTGGGTTATAGTCCCAGGAGTAGAATTGCAAGATCATATGGAAACTCAATTCTAATTTTTGGAATAATGTCCATATTGACTGAACCAGTAGATATTCCCAACAGCAGTGAATGAAAGTCCCATTTCCCCACATCCCTTTCAACATCCCTGGTTGCTGTTTTTTTCTGAAAAGTACAAGTCTCTGGTGTGAGGGTATTATTGTTGCTTTATTTTGCTTTTCCCTGATGATTAATGATGCATAGCATTTTTACCTATGATTTTTGGCCTTTTGTGTTTCTGCTTTGAAAACGTTTCTGTTCATCTCATCTGCCCAGTTTTTGGATAGGTTTGGATTTTTTTCTTGTATAGTTTACCAGTGCCTTATATATTTAGGATATTAACTTTTAAAAAATACTATTAATTTGGGATGAATAGTGGGCAAACAACTTCTCCCAGTCCTTGAACTGTCTTTGAATTCTGGTCATCATTTTCTTTGAGGTGCAGAAGTTTCTTAGTTTAATATAATCTCACTCTTTTATCTTTGTTTCTACTTGTTTGGACAGTGGCATTTCAGAATATATTAATAGATGCAGAGTAGACTTTTGACAAGAACCATCATCAGTTGTTGATAAAAAGTCTCAATAAAAGGAAATTAAAGGAACTTTCCTCAACATAGTCTGAGCCCTTTACAAGCTCACTGTAAACATTATACTCAATGGGAAAAACTCAATTCCTTCCTTTCAATATCAGGCACAAGACTAGATTGCAGATTACCCCCCACCCCCAGACTTTCAGAAGCCGGAAACCTCACGCAACATAACCACAGTTACCTTCAAGGTCCGGACTCCACAGCTGGACACAGTCCAATCCTAGAGAGAGGCCAAATTCAATCCCAGGTATGCAAGACACCTCCACAAAGGCCTGTTGGCCCCACCCAGAACTGCTGCTAAGGCTCTCAGCCAGACACCAGGTACTTAGGTGCAGGGTGGAGTCTCTGCCTGCCCACCCTGTGCTAGGCTGATGGGGTGTCTTGGAATGGGGCAGGTTTTGCTCCTTGCCTGCCTCCCCTGCCCCCCCACAGACTCTCAGAAGCTGGAAAACCTTGCGTGACACAGTCACAGTCATCCTCAAGGTCCAGACTCCACAGATAGAAACAGCCCGATCCCCATGGCATGCTGATGCAAATCGCCTGCACGATATCTCAAAACCTGGTATGCCACAAACTTGTGGGAGTCAGAGGTTAGAGAAGACAGAGAAGGGAACAGTGTGCTGATAATTGTCGAAAATGATAATACCAGGCAAGAACTGAGCATTGAATATAAGCAAAAAGATACACATAACCTCTAAATGTATGTATTGCAATCCACAATGTGTAAGAAAAGGAAGAGAGAGAGAAAGAGAGAAAAGAGATAAAGAACCTGTGCAGCAGACCTGGGTTTGATCGCTGGCATCCCATATGGTCCCACACACAATAACAGGAGTAATTCCTAAGTGTAGAGAGAAGAGTAAGCCCTGAACATTTCTGGGTGTGACCCAAAAAGCAAGAGAAAAATTTATGGAAATGGGCTGGAGAGATGATAAAATGGATAAGGTGCTTGCCTTGGATGCGGCTGACCTGGTTTTGATTCTCAGCTCTGCATCTTGCTCTGTATGTACCACCAGGAATGACTCCTGACCACAGAACTAGGAATAAGCCCTGAACCCAACCAAATGTGACTCCAAAATAAAAATTACTGAGATATTTCAGAGAGCCTTTGCTATGTGGGATAGATCTGTTTTATATACATAAGTTAGATAATAAAATAATTTATAAAAATAACACGGCAGAGCCTGGCAGGCTACCCGGGTCGTATTTGACATGCCAAATACCAGTAATAATTATGGATCTCAATCCCATGATTGATGGAATGGTTTGAGGCTCTTTATGTTTCTGGAGCGGGCAGATGCCCTTGGGCTATCTCGCATGTGACAGGACATACTGAAATGTTACTGGTGCCCACCCGAGTAAATGGATGATCTATGGAAGACAGTGATACAGTGAACTGGAAGTTATTTAATTATTTTTCATACAAATATATGGGGCATTGATTGCCTGGTTCCTATTTCTGCTAGTTCATTATTTGTATACATAAATACATTGAATATCTGTGCATTGATTTTTCTTTTTTTTGTTTTTTTGGGTCACACCGGTGATGCTCAGGGGTTACTCCTGGCTCTGCACTCAGGAATTACTCCTGGCGGTGCTCGGGGAACCATATAAGATGCCGGGGATCGAACCCAGGCCGGCATGGACCGCCCCATGAAGGGCAAAACCCTACCTGCTGGGTTATCGCTCCGGTCCCATGTGCATTGATTTTTCAGTCTGCCACATCACAGTATTCTTTTATCATTCTGTATGCTTTCATTCAAATCTTTGGGATTTCTCTATGTACATAATTATATTATATGCAAATAGTGATAGTTTATTTCTTCCTTACCAATTTTTCAAATCCTTGCCTAAGTGCTCTTGCTAGGACTTGCAAGAGCAATTAGGCAAGGATTTATATATATAAAACTGTAAGTTTTATATGTATGCATATATATACAGTATATATATATGTAAAACTGCAAGTCCTACAGGCAAGGATTTGAAAGATATATATATATATATATGTATGTATACATATATTAGCATCTGTACTTATCACAACATTGACTTGTTAAATAATTTCCCCTTCAAAAATTAGAGGATACTAAATGTATGAATGAATAAATAGGCTCTGGATTAGCGGTGGATGAGTCAATATGGCTAATTATTCCTCTTTCAGATACAAGACACACACACACAATGGCCAAAAAAACAATCTGTGTTCTACAATATTATTATGAATAATACACATTCCATATATAAGTGCTCCAACATTAACTAGCACCAAACAGGTTTTCAATTGATGAAAATATTAATGTTATAATCTATTCAAATTTGAGTATATACCTTCATCATATACTCTCTTCTAATGTCTAATTTTTTGTTTGTTTTGTTTTGGGGACACACCTTGAGTTACTCAGGGTTACTCTGGGCTCTGGACTCAGGGATCACTCCTGGTGGGATTTAGGGAGCATATGGGATGCCAAGGATGAATCTGGATCAACTGCTAAGTGCTTTTCCAGTTGTACCATCTCTCCAGCCCCAGAGCCTTATACTTTCAGTAAAAGTTTATGGGCTCTACTGCTGCTCCATTTAGAACTGGCTAGTACAGCTCTGGGATGTATCCTCAAAGCAGGATTGCTCATCTATGTAAAAACAAAAAGTATCTCCAGAAGAGCAGAAATACTGGAAGATGCAGCAGAAGCCGGGAAAAGCATTCGCATTGCCCGCCTGTCCTTCGCCAACTATAAGACCAAGATGACTGCCCTCCGAGGCCCTGATGGATCTATCACATCTTCCAGAAAGGCAATGGAGAAGATTATCCAGGACTTCTACTCAAATCTCTTTGATAGCCACATCCACCTGCCCACATACCAAATTCCACAGGATGGATATGTCATTCCCAACGTTCTCCCTTCTGAAATCCGACATGCCATCTCGTCGGTAAAGAAGGGAACAGCACCAGGCCCAGACAAAGTCAGACCTCAACACCTGAAGAATCTGCCATCGGTACTCATCAATACACTAGCTCGGCTCTTCACACGCTACCTGTCCGAATGCAAGGTGCCCTCCCAATGGAAAACCAGCAGGACAGTTCTACTGTTCAAGAAGGGGAGACATTCACGACATCGGCAACTACCGCCCCATCTGCCTGTTGTCCGTCATCTACAAAGCTGTTTACACGAGTCATCCTGAACAGGATTAGCAGAAGACTAGATGAAGGACAACCATGTGAGCAAGCAGGCTTCCGGAAAGGATTCAGCACAATCGACCATATCCACACAGTAACCAAGCTCATCGAGGTTTGTAGGGAGTACAAGATGCCGCTCTGTCTCACGTTCATTGATTTACAAAAAAGCCTTTGATTCTGTGGAGACTGAAGCAGTCATCGAATCCCTAGCCAAACAGGGTGTTCAAACCCAATAAATCAAGATCCTTCGTGAGCTATATTACGGATTCACCACTAGGATCTCACCTTTCTACAAAGAAGTGATCATTAATGTGAAAAGAGGGGTTCGACAGGGTGATACCATTTCACCAAAACTCTTCAGTGCCACCCTCGAGAACATCATGCAACAATTAGAATGGGAAGGAATGGGAGTGAAAATAGATGGTCAGCAACTACACCACCTCCGCTTCGCTGATGACATCGTTCTAATAACACCAAACATTAGCCAAGCAGCACAAATGCTGGCTGACTTTGACCGAGAATGTGGAAAGATAGGTCTACAGCTGAATCTAAAGAAAACAATGTTCATGAAGAATGAACTAGTTCCTGAGGCCCCATTCACTCTCAATGGAACAAACATCTCTGAATGCAGCAGTTATGTGTACCTAGGTTGAGAAATCAACATGATGAATAACCTAAAACCTGAGCTGCGCAGGAGGAAGAGAGCAGCATGGAATGCCTTCAAAGGCATCGAAGAAATAGCTAAAAAGGACAAACAACTTCCGGCTCCGGGCACATCTCTTTGACTCCACTGTTCTCCCTGCATTAACATACGCCTCAGAGACCCGGGCCCTATGAAAGCAGGATGAGAATGCTATTCGGGTCTCCCAGAGAGGAATCGAAAGAGCTATGCTTGGAATATCACGCCTCACTTCGAGTGAGAGAGGGAATCCGTAGTTCTGACCTCCGTCGCTATTCCAGAATCAGGGACGCTGTCTCATTTGCCAAGGCATCGAAAATCAGATGGGCTGGACATGTAATGCGATTTGGAGACAACCGCTGGACTAGAGCCATTACCGACTGGATCCCATGGGATGTCAAAAGATCACGTGGCCACCCACCTACAAGATGGTCAGACTTCCTTGTCAAGACCCTGAAGGAACGATTTGAGGCTCTTCATATTCCTGAATCAACCAGATGCCATTGGGCTACATTGGCACGTGATAGGGTCCAATGGAAATGTTACTGGCGCCCGCTCGAGCAAATCGATGAATAACAGGATTCAAGTGATCAAGTGATCAAGTGATCTCCCTTGTTTAGACTCTAGAACTCACCCTTTTAATTACTGGCTCTAAACATATACTTGCTCTCCCACAACTACAGGACAGAATTACATGAATTAAAAAAACACTAATATTAAATGCCTATTGGCTGTGTGTCAGGAACTGCTCTAAAACTTGATTATATTATTCAAGACTCAAGTAGAGTAATTTGTGCCTCAATAAACAACATCACTCAAGGAGGGAGGTTTCTTTCCTTGAGATAAGTAGTTCATTGATTCGCTCGATTGGGCTCTAGTAACATCTCCATTCTTTGGGAATGAGGTCCATTACTGTTACTGCTTTTGGCATATCCGAATACACCATGCATAGCTTGCCAGGCTCTGCCATGGCTCTGGGTTCATTCCAGGGAGGCCCAGTCATTTTCTATGCTAGATCATCAACCATTCCAGGGCCCACAGGGCAGAGTTCTGGGTGTAGACAAGCCTGTCTACTGTCTGCCACCTTCTGACACAGCCACACATCCAATTCCTTGAGGGGCAAGGATAAGTAGTTTAGAGAAAAAAAAAACAATGGACACAGTGAGATTATGTGACCACAGTTAGGCTAATTTCCAGTTGCCTGTGTATTGGTAATGACCTCACTTAAATGAGCATCCTTCAGTTTCTGTTCTCAACATTTAAAAAAGAAACAATAAAGTATTTACTTCATAAGACTTTTCTGGGGATTAAATATACAAGAATGGGGCCGGAGTGATAGCCCAGCGGGTAGGGCGTTTGCCTTGCACGTGGCCGGCCTGTGCCGGCCCAGGTTCGATCCCTGGCATCCCATATGGTCCCCTGAGCACAGCCAGGAGTGATTCCTGAGTGCAGAGCCAGGAGTAACCCCTGAGCATTGCCAGGTATGACCCAAAAAGCATTTATAATATATATATATATATATATACAGTAAAGAGTTTTGAAAAACCATAAAGTGCTGCCCAAATGCGAAGGTAGGCAGAATAGAACATTTTAAAACAACCATTCTAATTAAAATACTTTTATTTCATTCATAATATAATAAATTGAAGCCAATCTATTATTTCAATGTAAATATTCAGATATGTGCCTTAATTTTGCACTTCATTTATTTTGCAGGAAGCACAGTTCACATATGCTTCTTCTATTTGTTTAGGCTGATAATTTGTACAATTCCCTAAATATCATTTGATGATTTTTAAGAATAAAAACTTGAGGGCCAGAGAGATGGTAGAGTGGGCAGGGTGCTTGCCTTGCACACAACCAACACTGGTTTGATCCTCAGCACCCCATATATTCCTTCAAGCCCTGTTGCTAACAGTGATTCCCTGCCTGCTGAGCCAGGGAGGAAACACTGAGCACTCCAGGGTGTGGTCCAAAAAGAAACAACAAACCATTGTGTGCAAATAAGCTTAATCACTATATCTTAAACTTTTAACAACACATTAGATATTGAATTGTTTTTTTTTTATCCATGCTAGAAGCATAAGTTAAGAATTTTAATAAAGACTTACTCTGCTTTCTGCTTTTGACTTTTAGACTGCTGGAGAATCTTAACACCCTTCTTAAATAGCTGGTCTCCATCTGTAAAATTTTTCTCTTCTTGTTTATTTGCTACATGTAGGCAAACAAGAAAAACAACCATTCTTATCTCCATAAAATAAAAATAATAAGCTAAAATAATGTAGAGGCATATTTATAATCATAAATAAGAATAACCATTTATATTTATTTATGTTTTGAGGCTATTACTCAGTAGTGTTCAGGGCTTACTCCTGGCTCTGTGTTCAGATAAGTCCTGGTAGTGCTTATGGGATTATGTGGGTAGTTGCTGGAAGTTCTGGTCCTGTGTACCCATAACAGCCATTCAGTAAACTGATTTTCATAGATATAGGGGAATTCTCATATCGTTCACTACCATTTGAGGATGATGGATATGACCATGGCCGAGAGCAGGGATCACCCCATGGTGGCTGCTACTTGCTGTAACCTCAGAGATAACAGTTCCTAGTTGCTTTTTTCAGGAACGAAGCTTCCAACTCTAGCCTGAATACACCTGGGTGAGCTACCTGCAACCTGGCTAAGATAGCTCCTAGTCTATTTCTGACAATAAAGGTCCAGACCAAAAAAAAAAACTAACATATTAATAAAAATTGGGGGCCACACTTGGTGTTGCTCAGAATTGCTCCTAACTCAGCATTCAGGGTTCCCTCTGGCAGTGCTCTGGGAACATTTGGGGTTCTGGGGATCCAACCTGGGTCATCAGCAGGCCTGCTGAGCTATCATTCTGCTGCTTAAACCAAATTGTGTGTGTATCCTTTGTGCTTGGTGCCTTCTTCATTTGGAAATCTAGTCCAGTGTCACCCCAAAACGTCTAGTATGCTTTCTTTAGAGGAACTTCCTTTGGTTCCAACTGACAGCAGCTACAAGCCCGTCAGATTATATGCCAGTTTAAATTGGAGGTTGGCTAAGACTAAGTGTGTTGGGGTGGTGCCATGGCTGCAGTCTTGCTGGAAGAATCTAAGATTGTCACCCTACTGATGGGGATCCCCTTGGAAATGACTGCTCCAGGTCCAGGCCAGATGTTATCCTGACATTATACAACTTCTGAGAACAAAACGGAAGCTGGGCCAGATAGATCACTTGATCACTTGACATCCAGTTGTTCATCGATTTCCTTGAGCTGGCGCCAGTGATATTTCCATTTGACCCTATCACGTGCCAGTGTAGCCCAATGGCACCTGGTTGCTTCAGGAATACGAAGAGCCTCAAACCGTTCGTTCTGGGTCTTGACAAAGAAGTCTGACCATCTTGTAGGTGGGCGGCCACATGATCTTTTGACGTCTCGTGGGATCCAGTCGGCAATGGCTCTAGTCCAGAGGTTGTCTCCAAATCTCATTACATGTCCAGCCCATCTGATTTTCTATGCCTTGGCAAATGAGACAGCATCCCTGACCCTGGAATGACAACGGAGGTAGGAACTCCGAATTCCCTTCTCTCACTTGAGTGAGGAGTGATATTCAGCATAGCTCTTTCGATTCCTCTTTGGGAGACCCAAAAGCGTTCTCACCCTGCTTTCATAGAGCCCAGGTCTCTGAGGCGTATGTTAATGTTAATGCAGATAGATATTACTGGAAAGCACTTCTGTTGCTCTGGCCAACCAGGGTTTAATTGAACCCTGGTTGGCCAGAGCAACGGAAGTGCACCCCACTATAGGTCCCCCGAGCCCCACCAGGAGTGGATCTTGAATGTATAGCCAGGAGTCAGCACTGAGCACCACTAGGTATGGTCACCCCAAAATAACAACAACAACAAAGCAATTCTATAAGAAGCCTAAATGTGCAACGTCTCCACACAAAACTGTCAGGTAAGATAGAGCCATGTCATAGTTCGGAGCAAGCCTGTTGGGGTTAAACTGGGGCAGGAATCCTAGCAGTGTGGTTTATCTCAGTCATTGCTGCTCTCTGCTCATGCTGGGATTTGCAGTCACTGTGTGAGACCCCCATAAATCCTAGGTCTATTTCTGACCTCATGAGTGCTGGTATCAAACTAAGGTTCTGTGAGTCTTTTGCATTCATCACTCTCCTGCACAAGGTTAGCATTTTCTGTCTGGTAGCAGATAGCTGGACTGACTACTTCTTTTCCTCTTTCATTCTGTTTCTCCCTTTACCTACACCAGGAAACACTCCTTAGTGCTGGACTTGTCTGCAGTTCTTCTTAATAGTTCAGTCACCCTGAAGGATACCTGTTTTCCTGGTGATTTTTCTCAGCAAGACCCCTTGTAGGGTGCTCTGCTCTTGAAAGGATAAGGTAAACAAAAGGAAGATGGCTGAGAAAAACAAAAGGAAGATGGCCAAGGAATGGGGCAGGGCCAGGAAGTTAACCTGGTGCGGCCTGTGAGACGAACCAGGCTGAGGTGGGCTCATGGTGTACATGCCTCGCCTGGATGGACAGGTCAAGGGATATGACTCTGTGTACGTCCTGCCTACTTGCTCATGTAACCGCACACTTACAGGTCAAGAAGCCGTAAATCATAGGTGGATAGGCTAGAGATAAAACAGTATAGACTAATTGGCTATGTTCTTCACTGGACCTTTGTGATGGACAGAGAAAGCCTTCATAAGGGGCCTGTTGAGAAGGCTCAAGGTCCTTCCTCCCTACTTGGACCTGAGAGTCTGTGTGGGAACTGGACCCCTGGCTAGTCAGCACAATAAACTCTGCTTTGTTCATTGCATTCCTGTGTGATTCTCTGTTTCTCGAAGGGGATAAGATTCCTGGACCCTAACACTCTGTTCAGATTTTATGAGTTCTTTATCTTGATAAACAGGAACTCTCACAGAACTGCTCTCTTTGATCTTTACTGACCTCCCTTTTTCTACCTGGCTTTTAAAATGTCTGGAGAGTGAAGGATACAGAAAGATGCTTCTGGCTAGAGGAGAGGGTAAGATGCTCCCAGCCTTGGGATGGAGTGCTAAAGGAAGCAGGAAGCTTGGTCTCCAAGGGAAGTGTTATCGGGTGTACTCTAAAGTCTAGATCTTTGACATGTGGCTCGGCGGTTGCAAAATCTGGCCCATAAATTTCAGAGATGTAAGATTTCAAGACATAAGAACCTGAGCAACTGGCATCTCTGCACACCGAGGACTGGAAGAGAGAGAATCCCTGAAAATGTTTCTCTGTCAAAGGCTCTCTCTTCCTCTCCACAACCTTTTAAAACCTGAATCACTTGTTTAACCAACATAGGGATGAGCATCAGGAATCAAAGAAGGTAGATTGGATATGTTAGAGTTGACCTAAAAGAATGGTAAGACATAGAGAAAGAACACCAATATAACTTTGTGGGATGAGAACTCAGATGTAATTTTTATAGGATTTAAGGAAAATAAAATATAATTTTATTTGCCACAACATTTCTCAAAGATACGGATATTTAATATAATATATAAAACTTCATAGTTTTCAAAACATCAACACCCATTTACAGACAGGAAAAGAAGCTTAGAGGGACACTCAGCCTAGCATCATCTATCACCTATCCGCACACATCCCCATACATACACCTTTCACAATATCACAGTATCTATTTACCATACTCTGAAAACCTTAGTAAGTGAATCATGCATTTTAACAGAGAGGCATTCTTTGATTTTATGCCTCATTAACAAGAGCACAAAGAATCTTGAGTGGTTTTTGTTCTGCTTAAGAAGCAAGTGGAGCTGTTCACATCAATTTTTAAGTTACATTTTAAAAATTAAAAAAAAATAAAGTCCCAAGGCCAATTTATACTTAGTTTGAAAGCTACAAGTTATTCAGTCATTCTAGTAGCACTAATGCTTTCAGCATCCAATCTATGCTTTCAGTTATACGTCATGACTAAAGAGAAAATAATGGACCAAACTTGTAAATGTGTTTGGAATAGCAATCATTCCTATTAACATGCCTTCAAAGAGCAAGAAAAAATGTTCAAAGGTCAAATCTGCATACATAAATGCATGTGTGTATGCAATTATTTACACTACAGATTTCTATTTATGGCTGTAGCTTTTATTTATTATTCTTATGTCAGCCTTCCAAATCATTGAAATACCAATTTCTTTTGCTATACAGGTTAAATTTTCAGATAAAATTATCTTGATAATGCTTTAACTTTCTTATGTTATAATAATTTCCAAATTGGGGAAAAGCACAGTTTTATTATTATTCCACACTTAATTGGTTGTGGGTTGCATGCATCTCCCAAAGCTTATATTTTAAGACCCACTTTCCAGAACCTTAGAATGTAGACTTATTTATAAGTAAGTTGTTTTGAAAGGCAATCACTTAAAATAAAGCCATAAGGGTTGAATCCTTATACAATAGGACTGATGTTCCTATAAGAAGATGAAGAGCCATCAGGGTCATGTAGGCACAGAGAAAGAACTAGCTAGGAAGGAAAACAGTGAGTTGATTAACAATAAGCCAAGGACAGAAGCCATAGCATGAATGCAGCACTGTTAACACCTTAATATTGAACTTCAAGCTTCTGGAGCTATGGAAAATTAATGTTATTCAGTATAAGTCACTGGTGTGTTGTCGGGAACGCCGCCGGGTCCCCCACAGTGTTGGGACAGAAATTCTCTTCTACCTCCGAGGACGCCGGGAGAACAGATGAAAACTCATGAGTCTGGTGCAGTTCCAAAAATGGCTTTTAATAGTACAAAAGCTCTTCCACAGCACTCCAATATAATGAACAAACTTTAGTTCTGGTCTGAATTTAGACCATACAAAAGAACCTTAGCCTCCCACCAAAGAGAGAGGATCTCACCCGAGCTGAGTCCTACCCAGAAGAAGGAGCAAAAGGCCAAAGAGCCAAAAGCCAAAAGCTAAGAGGCCCAAAGCCAAAAGGTAAAAGGTGAAGCGGCCTCAAGTCAGTCCCCTTATATACACCAAAGTAATCTGATTTGTGACAGGGAGAGTCATGTCCCTGTCACAAAGAACTCTAAACAGAGTGTAGTGCCACACCCTATTGCAGGTATAAACAAAGGTTACACCAAGGACTAATCCCGAGATTATCTCTTATGTAAAACACTGAGAGAGAGAGGGGGGCTGATATAAAGTAATACATCTTAACTTCATGAGCTTCATGTAATCTAGATGGTACCCACAAGGTCCTTATTATTATCTGCACCAGGGTGATTCTGAGTATCTTGTTCTCCTGTACTGAAAGGGTCACTCTCGCCTGCTTAGCAAACTAGTATGATCCTTCCTATAGTCTTCCTATAGTCTCAGAGTAGCCAGGGTGGTAGTCTCCTGGTAAATTCTAACTGTCCCACGTTGGGTGCAGTGGGTATAAAGAGGAGCTGTGCCCAATCTAGAAAACATAGAAGTCTTAGTAGATGTATAAGTCAGAAGTTATTCAATCAAGGTGACTTCTGTAACTGCCACACCCTCTAGCAGTGTTTACATAGAAGAGAGGTCTCATTAGAATGAACCGTGACTTAAATAAGATTAAGTTGGGAGTGGGCAAAACAACAAAACTCCCAGAATAGCTAAACCTGTCCTCCAACAGTCAGTGTGTGTGTGTGTGTGTGTGTGTGTGTGTGTGTGTGTGTGTGTTTTAGTTTTTTGGGTTCCAGCAATGCTCAGGGGTTTACTCCTGGCTCTGCACTTAGGATTCACTCCTGGCGGTGCTCAGGGGACCATATGGGATGCCAGGGATTGAACCTGGGTCGGCCATGTGCAAGGCAAATGCTCTACCTACTGTGCTATCACTCCAGCCCCTATATATACTTTTTTGGTAGCAGTACTACCAAACTAATATATACATGAACTAGGAAAAGTATGAACAAAATGTAGCTTCACAACAGATTAGTGAATACTTCCTTTTTACTGGTGAAGGGATAGCTATTGAAACATTCTGTGACTGAACCCCAATCATAAACAACTTTACTATTGTGTTTCTCACGGTGATTCAATAAAAAAAAGAACAAAAACTCCTCTGGCCCCCAGCTCCATGGTCACATTCACTGCCTGTGGGCTACTTATTCCAAACAATTCCAGAGTTTAAGGCCCAGCCAGTTCCCAGTGGTCAGGATATGCCACAGGATGGGAGACTCATTTCTTCTAGGTTACTAAAAATAAAGATTTGAGGAACTCTTTAGGTGCTAGATATCTGACTTCTCTGGCAGATGGTTGTCCAGCTAGGTCACCTCTAACATGTATTCTAAGTATATAGTGTAGTAGGTGGATCTACCATGAGTCCAGCAACCCCTTAGACCCAAGTTACTTCTTTTTTTTTATTTTTGGGTCATACCCCAGCGATGCTCAGGGGCTACTCCTGGCTCTGCACTCAGGAATTACTCCTGGCAATGTTCAGGGGACCATATGGGATGCTGGGGATTGAACCCAGGTCGTCCTCATGCAAGGCAAATGCCCTATCTACTGTGCTATCGCTCTGCCCCCACCACCCCCAAGTTCCTTCTTCTTGGAGAAATGGGAATCTGTGCCTTCTCTTGTGTTCTTTTGTTTGTTCTTTTAAAAGTTTGTACTCTTATTTTGTCATTGTGAAGTTACTAAATTATCTATGATTGGTTTTCAGGCACACAACATGTCAGCACTGATCCTGTGCCCAGTGTTCACTTCCTTCTACCAAAGTCCCACCATCACCCCATTCACTTCTGCAGGGAATGTTCTACTTGTCCAGCCTTTCTGAAAAACAATATGGACATTGCTTAAAAAAACAACCTAAGAATTGAGCTTCTTCATTTGATCCAGCACCTTCACTTCTTGGAATATAACTTAAAGGCTCAGAAACAAAATGGAGAAAAAACATTTGCACCCCCATGTTCCTAGCAGCACTATCCACAATAGCCACAATCTGGAAACAACTCAAGTGTCCAAGAATTGATGACTGGGTAAATAAACTATGGTGCATACTCACAATGGAATACTACTAAGCCATAAGAAAGATAAAGTGATACAATTTGCTGCTTATATGGACGGACCTGGACGGTATCCTACTGGGCAAAGCTACCCAGCAGGAGAGACCGACACAGAAAGATCTCTCTAATAGGTGGGGTATAAAAACACATAATGATGGAACCATGAATAATGCCAGACAATGGAAGCAAAGAACATAATAACTGGTATTCAGTAGGAAACATACCACTCAAGGGGACTGAGAGATAGGACAGAAGAGGGGGCAATGCCTATGCTTGAAGTTTTCAACCAGGAGAAGCTTGTGGTGAAAGGTGATAAAATTTTATCACCTTCATATGAAACCAATCAGCAACAGTACTGTAAACCATATTGCAAACATACATGCATACATACAGGGAGAGAGTGAGAGAGAGAGATAGAGAGAGCGAGAGGGCAGAGCCTCTAGTGAACTTTTAAAAATGGAAAATTTCCCTTAATTAGGTCTATTTCTCAATTCTATCAATTGTGAAAATAACACACATTCTCTTGCCTAATCATGTATGAAAACAATCCCTAAAACTGCAGAGGCCATTTGTTTCAAATATTATTAGGAAGTAACTGAATTGGAAATAACCTGTTCTCTATCATTCAAACATATTTCGGTGACATGAACTGATTATCATTCAAGCTCATTTTGGTGATGTGAACTGAATACTTACTGTGTGTAGGATACAGCTTTTGATGTTATGTTACAAAAATAGAGAAACTATCTTTGTCTCAAAAACAGGCATGTTTACCAAAATTTACAATGCTGCATAGTAAACACTATATAATAAGGTTCTGTGGGAGTACAAGAGATATCGTTGTAAGCAACAGAAACCTAATCTATTGATTTAAGCTAAAAGAACTTATCTGGAGAGCTTTGAAGTCTCCAAGAAAAAGAGACTTCAAATGAATCAGTGGGTTCTATCAGGTCAAAAAACACATCTCTTGAACCAGAGGCTACTAATGAAATGGACTAGAATCCAATCATTTCAGGACTTCTGTCTAGAGTACAAGACTTGGTGGATTTAATCAGTGGAAATACAGAAGATAAACCTGCTCATTATTTTTCTAAAATAATACCAACTGGAGAAGACCTAGCATCTAGAAAGAAAATAGCAGTTCTGGGGCTGGAGCAATAGCACAGTGGGTAGGGCATTTGCCTTTGACACGGCCGACCCAGGTTCGATCCTTGACATCCCATATGGTCCCCCGAGAACCGCAGGAATAATTACTGGGTGCAGAGTCAGCAGTAACCCCTGATCATTGCTGGGTGTGACCCAAAAACCAAAAAAAAAAAAAAAAAAACCAGTGCTTCACTCTGGCTGAGTAAAATAAAATTCCACAGATAAATCACATTTTAGTTTTTTAAAAATTGGCTAGAATTTTTCACATGATAGATATAAAATTGTGCGTTAAAAATTGAATCACCATGAAATACACAGTTACAAAGCCATTTATGATAGGGTTGCAGTCATACCATGTTCCAACAACCATCCCTTCACCAATGTACATGTCCTACCACCAATGAGCTCTGTTTCCCTCCCAGCACCCTTCAGCCCCAGCCTGCCTCGATAGTGGGCACTTCTCTCTCTCTCTCTCTCTCTCTCTCTCCCTTTCTCTCCTCTCTCCTCTCTCCTCTCCTCTTTCTCTCTCCTATCTCTACTCTTTCTCTCTCCTCTTTCTCTCTCCTCTCTCTCCCCTCCCTCCTCTCTCTCCTTCTCTCTCTCCTATCTCTCCTCTTTCTCTCTCCTCTCTCTCCTCTTTCTCTCTCCTCTCTCCCTCCCTCCTCTCTCTCTGTCCTCTCTCTCTCCTCTCTATCTTCTCTCTCTCCTCTCCCTCTCTCTTCTTTCTCTGTCCTCTCTCTCCTCTTTCTCTCTCCTCTCTCTCCCTCCCTCCTCTCTCTCTGTCCTCTCTCTCCTCTCTATCTTCTCTCTCCTCTCTCTCTCTCTCCCCTCTCTCTTCTTTCTCTGTCCTCTCTCTCCTCTCTCTTCTCTCCTCTCTCTCTCCTCTCTCTCATTATTTTTTGGAAGAAGTCATTCTGCAATTGAATCCTGGGTATGAAACAGTGATGAAGAGCAGGGACAGCACATGTTCAAAGAAGAATAAGGGTTTAGTGACCTCATTGGCCACTATGTTCAGGCTGGCAAATGAGACTCAAAGGAGTAGAGAGGGCCGGAGCGATGGCCCAGTGGGTAGGGCGTTTGCCTTGCATGCCGCTGGCCCATGCCGGCCCGAGGTTCGATCCCGGCATCCCATATGGTCCCCTGAGCACCACCAGGAGTGATTCCTGAGGTGCAGAGCCAGGAGAAACCCCTGAGCATTGCTGGGTGTGATACAAAAAAGCAAAAAAAAAAAAAGGAGTAGAGAGAAGCCTGAAGAGAACATGGGAAGAAGACAGAGAGGTGAAGAGGTGATTATGAAGATGAAAGCAGACTTAGCAGGAGAAAGAAAGATAACAAGTGGGAGGAATGCATCTCTGATCAGAGAAATGTGTTTCACTTTTTAATTTTTTTCTTTTGAAGTGCTACCCAGTGATGCTCAGGGGTTACTCCTGGCTCTGCACTCAGGAATTACTACTGGCAGTGCTCAGGGGACTATATGGGATGCCGGGGATCAAACTTTGGGTCAGCTGCATAGTAGGCAAATGTCTTACCCACTGTACTATAGCTCCAGTCCCAGAGAAACTTGTTTTAGACATCAATTGTATTGATGACATAGGTCCACACCTAGCTGACAAGTGGCTGAAGAGAAATTGAGACATGGATTATTGAAATTAAGGAGGTCTACTAACCTCCTCAATTTCCATAAGGATAACATTCTACCAGAGAATTTGTGGCCTACAACCATGGAATGACCAATGTGAGAGAACACAGCCCAACCCCTTGCCTAGGGGAAGGAGATAATCCCCTAGAATAATACTTTCTTCATCTCCTTAAAGTTCTGAGACCCTATCTTTTGTTCAACTCCTTTCCCTATTCTATCCTACATTTCCATGATATTGTTTTCACCACAAAATCAAAAACTAAAAATTGTAATTTAAATGTAAATAAGTAAACAAATTCTATTTTTATCATCCAGTAAAAAGAAATGAGGTCTACTATTTTGAATCTTAAATTATAGCTAATTATTTATGAGTAACATAAAAGATTTTTTTGAATCAAAGGAATTAATTTGAGCTAAAGACTTTCATTTAATCTAAAAATCAGGAGTCTTCACCATTGAAATGATATAAATATAAAACAGGAAATTATTTTCCTTGCAGAAAAATCTTGCCTATAGACACTACATCCTTCTTAACTAATTTCAATTACATTTAAAATAAACCAACTTTAGCTTCTAATTTCTTTAATAATTCATCAGAATAGCTCTTCACATTTGCCTTTAATGTGTGCTCAAAAGATAAAATCCAGATAAAGAGGGAGAATATTTCATAACAAAAAACAGCATTCTTTCCTAGAAAGAATGACTTAGCAAAGTCTAATGAAATAAAATGTGATCAAGTCAATGTACTTAATAAGAATACAAATATTTTTGTTTTTTTACCATCTGATTGAAACCTTTATTTCAGAAGTATAAGTGAAAATAATTAAAATAGCTATTTTTGGACTGCAGTAATAAATAATTGTCATCAATCCACCCCCCCCCCCCCACACATCCCCCCCCCCCCACCCCCCCCCCCTCCCCCCCCCCCCCCCCCCCCCCACTCCCCCCGCGTAGTCCAAAAATACTAATTAGCTTATAAAGAATACAAATATTTTCACCAACCAGGTTTATTCATATTGTCCTTTGATTATGACTGCCAAACACAAATACCACCAGTGGCATTGTAGGAAATGGTAGACAAATTGTAAGCAGAAAAATAATTTTCCTCTTCAAATTTCTATAAGCAAATTTCTACATACAAATTTCTGTAAGCAAAACGTGGCATAAAGATTTACCACAGGAGGGGCCGGAGCGATAGCACAGCGTGTGGGGCATTTGCCTTGCACGCGACTGACCCAGGCATCCCATATGGTCCCCGAGCACCGCCAGAAGTAATTCCTGAGCGAAGAGCCAGTAGTAACCCCTGAGCAAGGAGTAACCTCTGAGCATCACCGGGTGTGACCCAAAAAAGCAAAAAAAAAAAAAAAAAAATTATCACAGGGAATGGCACACATCCAAAGGGACAAGAGCACCCTATGGTTACTTGGGTTCAGGGGAGAAAGGAATTCTCCTTCTTTGTTGAAGGGATGCTGACTAATCCAGTCTTTTTAGAGAACAATACAGTAACGCTGTCTCGTTTGCCAAGGCATCGAAAACAGATGGGCTGGACATGTAATGTGATTTGGAGACAACCACTGGACTAGAGCTGTTACAGACTGGATCCCACGGGATGTCAAAAGATCACTTGGTCGCCCACCTACAAGATAGTCAGACTTCTTTGTCAAGACCCTGAACGAACGGTTTGAGGCTCTTTGTATTCCTGAAGCAACCAGATGCCATTGGACTACACTGGCACATGATAGGGTCAAATGGAAATGTTACTGGTGCCCACTTGAGCAAATCGATGAATAACGGGATGTCAAGTGATCAGGCGAATACAGGAATTCCTCAAAAAGTTTAGAAATTGAGGTTACATATGACCCAGCAATGCAACTTCTGGGAATATACTCTGGGGCTTCAAAAACACACAGCAGAAACATCATCTGCACTTTTATGTTTATTGAAACACTATACACAATAGCCAGAATCTGGAAACAACTCAAGTGACCGAGAACAGACTACTGTTTAAGAAATTATGGTACATCTACACAATGA
Organism: Cryptotis parvus; assembly: GCA_021461705.1. Taxonomy (NCBI): domain Eukaryota; kingdom Metazoa; phylum Chordata; class Mammalia; order Eulipotyphla; family Soricidae; genus Cryptotis; species Cryptotis parvus. The sequence continues at coordinate 50,530 of JAJIBD010010933.1, forward strand.
AATACTACACAGCTGTTAGGAAAGATGAAGTCATGAAATTTGCATATAAATGGATGGACATGGAGAGTATCATGCTGAGGGAAATGAGTCAGGTAACACTCATTTGTGGGGTGTAAAAAATCATAATATGAAACCAATATCCAAGGACAGTAGAAACAAGGGCCAGGAGGTTTGAAATTAACATCCAAAAACAGCAGAAACAAGGACCATGAGGTTTTGAAACCAATATCCAAGGACAGCAGAAATAAGGGCCATGAGGTTTGGTCCATGGTTGAAAGCCTGCTTCAATCTCTTGGGGAAAAGGCTATTGGGATAGGGAAGGGACCACTATGACAAAGACAGCGGTAAATGACCCCTGTATAAGAATAGGTAAAGGAACAAACATGGTCACCCCTCAGTATCTGTATTGCAAACCATAATGCCCAGTGGGAGAGGAGGGAGGGAGAAAGAAGGAAAGTGCCAGCCATAGAGACAGGCTGGGGAGTAAGGGGCGGTGGCAGGAGGGCAAAGGGGCACGTTGGTGGTAGGAAACGTGTGCTAGTGGAGGGATGGGTGTTGGAAGTGTGTGACTGAAACCCAACCACGAACAGCTCTGTATGGTATGGTAACTCAATAAAATAATTTTTTAAAAAATTACATAAAGCATAATGTGGCATAAAGATTGCAAAGACTTAATTAACAATACACTTAAGAGTGAAGAATAAAGAGAAAATTTTACACAGTCAAAAACCACTATGTGCTATTATAATAGGAGCTAACTGATAAAATACGTGCGTATCAGACAGTTTTCTCTACGACCAAAAAAGGAACTGACCACTGTTATTCCCATTTTATAGTTAAGATGATGTAAGCACAGAAAAGTTTAATAACCAGCATGGTATCATACATTTGGCACCAGAAGACTCTTCAATTGTATGCAGTGCTCCCCACAGAAGCTGTGATGAAATTACTTCTCAGGGACATATGTCATGCATAATTATATGATACACATATTGCTGTTTATTGTAAAAAAGTTTTTGAAACAGATTGAAAATGTTTTAAAATAAATTTTAATATAATTTCTTATAAGTATTTAAAATGTTTTAGAGTAATAGCTTTTATCACATTATTGAGACATGGGTTTCATGTAAATTACTATTCTCATTAGATGTCCTATTGCTTTTTATTTGGATTATTTTATGATGATAATCTGTTTAAAAGTATACTAAATATTTCTCCACCTTCCTCAGTAGTAATGAGATTGATTTAACCTGGTCTTGTGACTCAAGAACATGCCTGATAACACCCAATCAAGTACATTTCAAGAGAGTGCCCGTGACAGCAAGCCCTTGAATGAAGGATAAGGAAAAACAAAAACAATGAAAGATGCTGACATGCTGTGCTAGCAGACCTCTGGGAGGAAAGCTTGCCAGTTGACAGTTACAGAACTAACTTAACTGCTTTTGCTAATTTGTATCACCTTGGGTTGAGTGTTTCCCAAAGGGTGCATAGATAAATTTAAGTGGTACACACACAAGCTTAAACATTTGTTTCATTGTTAATATATTTTGTATAGATTTATTTTTAAGATTGTATAAGTGGCCAGTGGCCAATTATTTTCTTTATTTCTTTTTTTTAATTAACTATGGAGACTGGAGATAGAGTACATCAGATAGGGAACTTAGCTTGTATGTCACTAACTGGGGTCACATCCCCAGCATCCCATATGGTTTCCCAAGCACCGACAGGAGTAATTCCTTAACACAGAGAGAAGAATAACCCCTAACCATTTGCCAGGTGTAGCCCCCCAAAAAAAAAAAAAAATTAGCCATGGGTCAGAGATATAACTTAAAGGGGTAGAGCACATGTCATGTTTTCTTGAGACCCCAATTAATTTTTTAAATTTAATTTTTTTGTTGTTTTCTGGCCACATTCAGTGATGCTCAGGGGTTACTCCTGGCTCTGTACTTAGGAATTACTCCTGAGAGTGCTCAGGATTGCTGGATATTGAACCTACGTCGGGTGCATGCAAGGCAATTACCCAAACTGCTATGCAATCTCTCCAGCCCCAAATGCCCCAAGTTTAATATCTAGAACTATATATACCACCACCTACCTCCGTCACTGCCCAGAGTATCATAGTGGTCCCTGAGCACTTGTGGGGGTAAATAGAACTGTTGTACCGCAAGAACTTAATTGCCAGGTCAGTACAGTTGGGTCCTATTGTCTTTGGGAGTTGCATGTAGGCTCCTGAGCACTGCTGGGAACCATCCTCTCCTCCCTCCCCCAAAAAAAGTTAACCATGAAATATTTCAAAAGATACCAAAAAAGATCGACAAAATAAGATATAAACCTCCATCTTAAAATACAAAATTCAACAGATGGTAACATTTTGCCTTGTTTGTTTTAGGAAACAGGGTGTTGTATCCTAGCCTTACTCCCAGATCTGTTCTCTCCATCTCTTTTTAGAGTTATTGTGCTGTAGTCATTATTTAGTTTTAAAACTGCATGTATCCATATTATTCCTATAATTTATACAAATAGCATCATAGTGTAATTAGTTTTGCAACTTGCTGATTCACTTCTTGAGATGCTTTCATCCAGGTATAAGTAAATCTCATTCATT